>PVKN010006076.1:0-29290 GCA_004027915.1 Capromys pilorides
CCAGACTTTTCTTTTCCTCTGGGCCTGGCCAGACCCTTCATCATAAATGATGTTTGGGTAAGTTTATTGTTTGGCCTTAGTGTCATATTCTGGGGGCAGAGGGAATAAGAGCTAGAATTAAAAACTTTAACAATATGAAGGGAGCTCTAAGGTATGTTATGGAAATGTTAGAACAACATCCATAGATACTGAAGATTTCTGAAGACATTTCCAGATCTAGTAATGAGCAGGGGAAGTACAAAAGTGGTCTGGGAAGGGAGGGTGTGTACATAGTGACCAGCTTGGCTGCCATACAAAGTGGAAGTGCTTAGTTAAATTAGGAACTGTGTGTTTGATGCAAGCCATGGATGTTTACCTCTAAAACATTTAGTCCATTTAAGTCTTATATATTTACTTTCCATTACTGTGTTAAAATGCCTGAGATAATAAACTTAAAAAGAGAAAAAGTTTATTTTGATTCAGTACCAGAGGTTTCAACACAACTCTTTGGCCCATGCTTTGAGGCCTAGGCAAGGCAGTATGTCATGGTAGAGTACAGGGTAGAAGAGGCTGCTCACTTGGTGGTGGCAAGAAAGTGAAGAGAACTGGAAGGGGCTGCATCCCATGGCCCCTTCAAGGGCACATCCATAGTGACCTAATTTCCTCCTACTAGGCTCCACCTCTTACGGGTTCCACCACCTCTCAGTAGCACAGTGGGCTGGAAACTCACCCTTGACACCTGGGCCTTTGGGGAACACTCTGTAGCACCTTGCATGTAGGAGGTATAAACCAGCATGAGGAACCCCAGTCATCAGTGTCAGCTAAATAGTTGACTGAGACCCTGCCCATCCAGTCTATCATTCCAGCTAAGGGGATAGAGACACACAGGTAGGCAGGTGGCTCCAGCTGTTTTAAATACAATTAAGAAAATCAGACAATGTGTGAAGAGAGCAGGATAGGGTGAGCTTTCTTTGGGCTAGCTGGTCAGGGAAATTTAAGTGAAAACTTGAGAGATGTGGAAAGTAAACCATGCCTAGACTGGTGAAGATCAGATTTCAGGAGGGGCAAGAGCACATTCAGGGCCCTGAGGTAGAAACAAGTTTGTGATGGGAGAAGGGAGGAGGACCCAAGGCTGCAGCATGGACAGAAGTAAAGGGATCTGAGCTGAAGTTGGAGGGCAGGGAGGAGCATGATAGTGGGTGTGGGGAGCCCTTGGAAAGGGTTAAGCAGGGGGATTTGATGTGATTTGTGGTTTGAAAAGATATTCTGACTTCTCATAAATGCCAGAAGACACCAACATAATAGTCCTGAAGCAATATAAAGTTAAGTGGCAAAGAAGTAGTTATGGATTGTGTCTAAATGTCCCCCCAAAGCCTTATGCAGTCATGGTGTAGGCTTCTAGAGTTTGTGATTGACTCATGGTCCACTGCTGGGGTTGTGTGTGTGAGTGATATACCCTGGCACAGGCAGCCTGCATGCAGTATAAGGAAGGAAAGAGGCTTTCTCCTCTGCTCTTCCTTTAGCTTTTGCTGCTTTCTGCCATCACCAACTGTTGCCTTCTGCCATGTGCCACTCTACCTTGGAGCCAACCAAGTATGGACTGAAACTTCTACAAACTGTGAGCTAAATAAACCTTTTGCCCTTTAATTTAGGTGTTGGGTATTTTTTCTCAGCAGTGAGAGAAAAGTAACCAAGACAAAATTATTTTCTGATCAGAGAAGTAGCTCATCAGTGGGGCCAGAGTGCCCTGCGAATACTCCAAGTGGGCCTAGGTCACGAGTGTTTCTCCAGGGTGGGTATTGTGCAAGGCAAGGCCTTTCCCATGAGGGAAGGACCACAAAGAAGGTGCGAGCACCTGCACGCACACCGAAGCATCTGAGCATCGCAGTGTGTGCCCCTGTCTGCCCTCTGTGTCCGTGGCAGGCATCACCACTGATCACAGCCCCTCCACTGTACAGTGAGCTAATTTGCAGTCTCAGAGCACTGCTGATGGGAGCCAGCAGGTGGTACAGAGCCTATATGCCACCCCAGAGAGGCAGTGACATCAAAAGGCAGGAAGCTGATAAAGGTCTAGAGATGGGATTCTACTGATGCAAGCTGAATTCTCTTGTCTCAGGGGTCCTGCCACAGGGAGAGACAGTTTGGAAAGAAACAGTGATTACAATCAGTAGCAATGGCTAGCTTTTCTCCTTCTTACCTCCCCTGACCCCCAATCGAGTCCCCCAGTCTGTCTGCATTGACTGTGGGCCTTGCCAGTAGCGTCCCTCATTTCCTGTCTCCTCTGGCGGCCAATGCGCCTGGGCCCCCAAGCCTGCGTGGGAGTCCTGTCCTGTGTGTACTGCTGAGCTGAGCCAGGCTGTCTCAGCAGTGGTCCTTGGGGGACATTTCGGAGATCACTCAGTTCCTTTTCTGTAGGGCAGGCCGAACTCTGAGGGCTGAGCAGCGGAAAGGCCTCTGAGCACTCTGTGTAAGCTGAGGTTCCTCGCACCACCCCAATCCAGGGAGACCAGCCTAGGGCAATAGAATGGAGTGTTCCCCATTACAGGGAACTGTCAGCCTAGAGGGTGAGGGGGACTGTCTGGTTTGTAGAACTTCTTCCTGACTATACATCTCAAAGGATATTTTATTTCTCTTTTTATTTTAGCTAGAATCAGTTTTTTAAAATCTCACGAACCTTGAATAACAAAACTCCATATGTCCTGCCCTGAGATGGGCACAGTGGGCTCTCTGAGCCTGGCTGCTGTGGGGTAGCCTTCCCTGACTCCTACCTTGCTCTCCCAAGAAAGGGACCAGTCTGGCATCCTCTGCCCTAACCTCTTAACCTGGGCTCTATGATTCCTTAGAAGTTACTTATGAAGTTGGGGTACGGATACATCCGTCAGGGCAAGAGGGGAGAGGAGCTTTCATTGCTCCAAACATAGATGCCCCAAGGTCGGATTCCTGCCAACTCCCCAGCCCAGGCGGAGCTTCTGCACGAGTACCCTCTTTCTCATGCACACGCACATGCGTGCGCTGCTGCTGAGGTGGCTGCCGCTGCAGGTGATACACTGTGTATTCCCCACCTGGGGCTGGGTTCAGTGAAATGGAAATAGCTCTGCATACGCTGTACGCTTCAGGTGATTCATGGGCTTTTGTGGTCACTCATGGGAATCTGCTCGTAATCTGAGTATAAAATTGTTTCTGTGGGGAAACAACCAACTTGCCATAATGACCCTTTTGTAACTTGATAGTTTAGAAAGACAAATGTGTTATGATGATGCTGCATGTTCACTGCTGGAAAACAAGGTTCTTATGTTCACAAACGACAGCCCTGATCCCTCTGCGTTTGTGGGGAGAGGGTTCTGCCTGGGCTTCAGCCAGGAGATGATGGGCTGTTCCAGAGGAGACTTTGGGAGCAGTCTTGGGCAGCAGGCCTAGGTCTGCCCGTGGAATTGTGTGGAGGCTTTGCTGGGCTCAGCCACGCTGGCCCTGTTTCTTACTGACTCCCCCCAGGACTGGGGATCTGGCTCAGTGGTAGCAAGCTGGAAGCCCCAGTTTCAGTCCTCGGCACCAAAAATAAAAAATAAATTAAACAACCTCCCCTAAAAAAACAATTTAACCAAAAAAACTACAGTAAAATAAAAAAACACCAAAAACAAACAAAGCAATTTACTGACTTCCCCCATATGTCCTGTCATCTGCCTCCTGGAAGTCTTCCCCACCCTCTGGTGACCCTTGTTGTTCTTGTGTAGTTATTTAATTAGGAATGTTCTCCTACCTGGCAAATAAGTGTGTGTCATGTGTCTTTTAAATGGTGATCCCTTTGCTTTCTGTGGAGGAACAAGGTAGAAAGTCCTAAAGGGCTGCCTTTTAGGACTCACCGCATGGAACTTAGAACCCATTGTGGTGAATGTTAACTTGGGCGCAGGATGTAGCAAGGGTACAAGATTTACCAGTGCCGGCTCCCCAGAGTGAGGGGCAGAGATGGGGGTAAGAAGTCCTCTTCCTTGCTTGTCTGTTTTTGTTTGTTTGTTTCCATCAATTTCTCAAAAAACAATTTTGAAACAGGATTTTGCTAAGTTTTTAGGCAGGATTCAAACTTGCAGTCTTTCACTTCAGCTCTCAGAGTGCTCGATCCTGTGAGCCTACACCGTTCTGTCTTCCTTTCTTCTTGTCTTTCTGTGTCTTAATCAGAATCACAGTGCTCTCAGCTCCCACATAGTGGTGCCACTACAGCAAGCCACTAAGAGCCACTAAGCCTGATTTGTGCAGGGTCCCCATGCAGACAGCTCCCCTGAGAGTAGCCTTCAGCCAGTTAGGACCCCATCATCTCCCAGCACCCCACCCACCTCCCGCATTAGGAGCCAGAGAGCACTTTTTCTTCAGAAATGTATAAACTTACTAGTGTCCTGACGTCATCTGCACAAAGGGCCTATTTTCTAATTAACACATCTTAATGACCTCTGACTATATTCATGTGGTTGTAAGAAAAGCAAAGCAATCTTTCCACAGAAAACATCATTCATTTGAAAACAGCAAGTCAAATCCCTGTGGTGTCTTATCATAGCCTCTGTCCTGTGGGGACAATTAGAGTTTAATCTCTCCCCATACTTGTGCTTCTGAAGATTCTTACTCCCAACTCTAGGCCAGGGAAGATGGTGAGATTGAGTCATGTGGTACCAGGAGGTCCACGCTGCCTGCACCGTGGCCCTCTACTGAATTGCTTGGGTTCTCCATCCTACTCTGTGACCTTTGTTGTGCGTGCAGTCTTGAGCAGTCACCCACCCTCATGGTACTTCCTTTTCCTCATCTGTAAACATGGAGGCCTTGTCAGTCCCTATCTTATATGGCTGATGCGAGGATTCAAAGCACTAGGTTGGTACCCAGCACACTGGCAGTATGTCCATGTCATACATGTTGTTCCTGTGGGTCATCCATGTTTGTCTATTGGGTGAACTTGCACTATAGCTTACCATAAGAGTGCTCTTCTGTGAGCTGCCATTTATCTGCTTTTCTCCCACATGCCCAGTTTCTAGGCATGAGGCAGGACTGTCATTTTAGGCAGACATCACAGGGCACATCCTAGAACCTGCATGCCATGGGAATGGTTTCTTTTAACTCCTTCCTCATAGGGTGTGGACACTGTAAGAAAATGAAGCCAGAGTTTGAGAGTGCAGCGGAAATCCTCCATGGAGAGGCAGAGGTAAGCTTCCCTTCTACACACCTCGTTATGCCCTTTGAAGAGTTACTGGCACATAGCACATGACAGCATCTTTCCCTGTAAGACCTGAAGCTGCTGTACCAGTCCTAGAGGTCCATAGTGCTTCTGTGTCCCCCAGTAAACACATCAGGCTATGACAGGGACCTCTGCAAAGATGGGGGTTTGATAGAAAGCCCACTGGGCTGTGTTTGTCTGCCTCTACCTCTCTGCCTGTACCCCTCTTAGCTCTGGGGCCCTAACTTTTGAGAGCAGGCCCTAGATGGCCCAGCGTGGTTGATGGGGCAAACTTCAAAGCCTCACCTCAGCCCATAGGGGAGAAGTGAGGGACATGACAGCATTCGTTCGCTCCTCGGGGTGTGAGGCAGTTAACTTCTGGCAGACCCAGGAAGGTTTGGGGCAGTGCATGGGTTCCTCTTTCCACCAGCCCATGTCTGAGGCTGTAATGCATGGTTGGCCTTTCCCTCATCCCAGAGCTCTGGTGTCCTTGCAGCTGTTGATGCCACTGTCAACAAGGCCCTGGCAGAAAGATTCCACATCTCAGAGTTTCCAACCTTGAAGTATTTTAAGAATGGAGAGAAACATGCAGTGCCCATGCTCAGAACAAAGAAGAAGTTTGTTGAGTGGATGCAGAAGTAAGTTTTGTGATCTCGGTGGTGCCTTCTAACTTGACTACTGGAGACAACCTCAAGGAGGCGAAGAGAGATTTAGGGCCTGCTGTTCTCAGCTCAGGGCCCATAGGAGCTGGGACAAACCTGGCATCCTCGGTGGAGGCCACCTCTTGTGGCTGACCCTGCATGCTCAGACAGCAGGCTACCAGTAGCCATCCTGACTGCAGTCTCACCAGAGCTACCAACTGTGCATCTCCTTTGCTCTGTCTCAGCTGCCCTTGCCCCATCTTCCTAGCGTCATCTGCATTTCCCTCCACTGAAGGAGACACAGCTCTGTGCATCCCAAGCTGGGCTGTTTCACCCCCAGTTTTCTGGGGGCTGCCTGGCCTCCTTGGGTGTCCATAGTACTGGCAGCTATGGTTTGGAGTTGAGAGTAGAAATTTCAGAGAAACCCCTTCACATGCAAAGGTCATCATAACAAAGTAGCTTCACATGGTTCTGGATGCTAGCAGTTAGAGAGCCAGAGGCTAATGGGATTGGTTTCATTGGGGCCTCTCCTTGGCTTATGCCCATATCTTCCTGTATCTTTCCGTGGTCTCTCCTGTGTGTATGTCTGTGTCCTTAGAAAGACATCCATAGTAGATAATGAACTTCCCTAATGACCTCATCCTGACTTAATTGTCCCTCTAAGTACTTCACAGTGTCTCTTCTTTCAGCAAGGAAGGGGAGAAAAATAAAAGTGATCAGATTCCAACCTTCACAGAGGTCCTGGTTTGTGGAGTGGTAATACCCACATATGAGATAGACGTTAAAGCCACAAAGCAACATGAGAACTGTGTAAAATAATGGTGCCTTGTTAGAAATGCTTTGCTAGGTAGGCACTTGGACAAACATAAGCTTTTCTGGATGCCTGTCCCTGAATCTTTGATTCAGTAAATATGCAGGGGACTCTCAGCTGTGTTATGGGAACAAAATTGGCATAGAGTAGGCAAGATATTTGGAAAGATGTGAGTCTCATCCACTAGAGGAGAATCATGGGTAGCCAGGGCTGATTTAGGCACTGGAAGGAATGATTTGCCTCTGAAAGAGAGAAAGCACTCACTGTTCTTAGGACTTCTGCTCTCTGAAGCAGGTGCTGCATTGTCCCTGCCATTCCAGCCTTGCTCTGTGAAGCACTGAGCCCAGGAGTGATCAGGCCTGCTTCTCATGATGCTGGAAATGGGGATCAAGAGCCAGGGGCATTAGAGCAGTGATCACTGCACCAGTCCTGGTGCTGAGCCTGGGGACCTTGTCCTTCCTTCCCACAGAGAGAGTTTGAGAAGCCTGCTGTTCACAGCGTGGGTGTTGAAGTCTGGGAGACCTGCACTCTGCTCAGGTCCCCAAACCATGTAGTTGACCTGAAGTCCCAGTTTCCTATTTGTGAAATGGAGAGGGTACTTTTTCCACACACTTGTGGAGTTAAGTTAGATTATTATGAAAAGCTCTTAGTACACAACAGCATACAGAAATGCTCAAAGAAAGGATGTGAGTTTATTATTGATTCTAGCCCTTGTTGGGGGCTTTAACTGACAGTGTCAGTGCACAGGGGATAATACCGCCCACACTTCATTGAATGGTTCCTTCCCCTGGTGCTGGTGAGCAAACCCAGAGCCTGGCACATAGTAGACAAGGGTTCTGCCACTAAGGTGCACCTCCAGCCCCCTACTTTCCTGCCTTGTGCCTTGTGCCTTGTTTGCCTGCAGATCCTATTGAGACCACAGTTTTTAATTCCTCTTTCATTGATGAAGAAACTTAGGATCAGAATGGTTAAGGGCCTGCCCAGGGACAGATAGTAGTTCTTTCAGGCACTTGGAAGGGAGCCTTCCAGTGGGGTGTGAGGAACAGATGGCTCTGAGGCTTATTGTGCAGAAGCAGGGAGAGCAGACGGCGCTGGCTGAGGCGCATGATGGCTGCCAGTGTGTGCACAGGTGGCTGAGCTGTGGGTACCTGAGACGTGTGCCAGAGGCAGCTGGGGAGGCAGCATTCAGGTTAAGGGCAGAGCAAATACATCAGGTTGGTGGTGTCAGCTGTGCAGCCAGGGAACCTGGTGGACAAAGAGGTAGGACAGCAGGAAGGCTGGAAGGGGCCTGGTGACCAGTGCAGGGGCCATGGCCAGTAGGAAAACAAAGAGGAAGGAAAGCTGCTTGGAGGAGGAAGGAAGAGTATGTTCTAAGCCGTATGTTGCATTAGCACTGGGACCTCCAGTGGAAACACCTGAAAAACATCTGGAAGCAGGCTCTGGGAGGAGAGGTCAGGACGCAAGTCAGTCTCGACGCTGGGAGTCGCTAAGGCCGTGCACAAGCGTACAGTCTTTTGAGCGTTACGGAAGCTCTGAACAGAACAGGCAGAAAAGAGGGCCGTGAGATAGGAAAGGGTGTGGGATGCTGTGGGCAGTGGTGGGGCGGCTGTACACAGTCCATAGTGAGAATACAGTGGGGACAGGGCAGTTGTGTGGCCCATTCTGCCTGGACACCTGCCTGGACACCAAAGAGATCTGTGGTTACAGATGAGGGCAAGGCAAAAGCTTTAAAAAGAGCCTGGGAGCCCTGCTGTACTCAGTTTTCTGTTACTGAAAGTGATGCCTGAGATAATTAGCTTATAAAGAAAAGTTTATTTTGTGTCCCAGTTTTGAAGGCTTCAGTCCACAGTTGGTTGGCAGTGACTTAACCTCCCTTAGGCCCCGCCTTGTAAATTTTCCACCCTTTCCCAATAGAGCCACTCTAGAAAATAAGCCCTTAACACATGGGCCTTTGGGGACACTCCAGATCCACACTGCAGTCAGCTTCATCCAAGGGAAAGGCAGAGCCTGAGAGATGCTTGGAGACATTCACCTGGCACCTGCCATTTATTAGGCCTTCAGAGTCTTGGTAAATGTCAGTAGTTTGCCTAAGTGTCCTGCATACACTGTCTTTGCTCTTTATCTAAATCCAGACATGGGTGCCACTGTCCTCATTTAACAGAAAAGGCCAAAAGGATTTGGTAATTTACCTAAGGCCCCACAGCTGGCAGGTAATCAGGATCTCAGCTCAGGCCTGCAAAAATTAATAGAAGGGCATCTAGGATCCCTGCAAGGAAAGAAGGGGCTGGGGAGTGAGGTGAGGTCGTCCCACGTCCTGGGTCCCGGGATGGCCCACACCCCAAGGCATTTGCCAGTTCCCTACTTCTTTCTTCACAAAGTAACTCCCAAAAGGCTCCTCAGGTGGAGGCCTTTTCGTGGATGGTGCAGATAAATTAGTGTTTAAACTGAGATTTTTCAATGGACTTTCAGAAAGACTGCAAAGGGATCCCTTCATGTGTGTTCCCAGGGAGCTAGGGTGTGGCAGTAGACATACCTGTGTGTCACGATTTCCTCTTGACACTTCCCCTTCCCTGGTTTCTGCAGCCCTGAGTCTCCCCCACCCCCGGAGCCCACATGGGAAGAACAGCAAACAAGTGTGTTACATCTGGCGGGGGACAACTTCCGGGACACCCTGAAGAAGAAGAAGCACACCTTGGTCATGTTCTATGCCCCTTGTAAGTGGCTGTTGTTCATAAAGGGAAAGGTAAGAGGGTTGCCTCCCCAAATAAGACCTCCACTCTTACCTCCAGGGACCACCGCAGCCACTAACCACTAGTCAACTCCACAGCCCTCTCTACTGGAAGCCAGGCTGCCTGATCTCCTGGGCTGGGAGGGCCTTAAAAATGCAGAGCATCCTCTTGTCAGCCCCAGAAGGGCCCACCTCATTTTGAGGATTTCTTTACCATGTCAGCTGTAAAGCCCCTTGCTCCTATATGTGGCAGGGACCTGTCTCCTCACATCCTTGGGCTCTTCCATGTCACCTGTCCCATGTCACCTCTACCTTTCCTCCCCAACCCTGCTCCAGACACTAGCTTCACCTTCAGGACAGTGGAACTCCCCTCATCTTCTTGCTGGCTCTGAGCCGTTTTGGTTGAAGCTGTGGAACAGGGTCAAACACGTCTGCTCCCACGTTTCCCTGTGATTCTCATTTTAGTCAAAGCTTAAGGAAGTGACTCATTTGCTAACATTGGTGTTTATGACCTCAGGTTTTTGTATATTCCCATTCTGAAGTTAATTGACACTGACAAGGAAAGGTTCTTAGAAATTCCCACTCTTCAGTTGCCCTTCTCTCCCCCCCAGGTTACAGCTCAGCTTAATGGAGTGAGGATAATAAAAACCACCCTCTACGGAGAAGCCAGGCAGCTCAGGCTAGTCGTAAACCTGCTCAGTTGTAGCCAGCCCTCCTGCTTGCTGCCCTCCAGCCCCCACTGCTCAAGTGTTAGTAATTCATAAAGTCTCTTCTCTTGCTGTCTGGGAGGGGCTGTGGCCTGGTACAGCGTCTTAGACTCCATCGCTTGGATGACCAGCACCTGCTGGCAGCACCCTGCTCCTTAGCTTTATGATACTTACTCAGTTCCTTACAGAATTTTGCACTGTCTTCATTAGTCTTTCATGTCTCCGGAAGCCTGAGTGAATTTTGAGAAATTAACATTTTCTTTCGGGGCAGAAAGGCTCAAGTTCTGAAACCCAGGGTCTTGAGGCAAGCTGGTGATAGGTAGTCCCTGCATCCTGGGTACCTTTCTATCATTGTCAGGAAGACTTCTCAGAGAACAAGCACCTAGCTACAGAAGTCAGTCCTTGGCTATTGACCCTGTGGATCTCCCAAAGTCTAGGGCAGATTCTTTCCCCTAGAAATCCCCTCTCGAATGGCCAGGCCTCTCTCTGGACCAGAGCTAGGCCTTGCCTCTTCCTCTTTCTGGCACAGATTTGACTAAGGATCGCTTCATAGACCCCACTGACTGCTGAAGCTGGCAGGTTTCCAGTATACCAGGGCATCTGACAGATTCCTAGCCTGAGACTGTCAACTTTTCCTACCTCCATTCCTTCTTTCCTTCCTCATATAATAGCTCTGCCCTAGGCAGTGTCCAGGGCCTGGAATACCAGGGAAGGAGCCATGACATTGGCAGACCTCAAAGGCTCCCACTTTTTTCTGACACAGCTAATGCTGTCCATTTGGAGCAGTGTCACTCCGTTACTCCGCTTCCGACAAAAGGCTTTGTCCTTACAGTTTATCCATCTTTCTTACTGTTATACAATAGGCAATTACTCATCGATAAAGAACAGAACCACTGCAGACAGGCTAGCAATAAAGTCAAATACCTCATAAAGGTGTAAAATTAAAAAAACCAAACCTTGTCCTCACATCATACCTTCCCCAACCTCATGCCCTGCATTGCTTTTCACCCCCCAGCTCCCACCCACCCCTACATCGTGCCTTGCCCCCATCACTTCACCTCAACATTTTGGCTCCCTCATGTCTGCCCCCTACACCTGCCTCCTGGGTTCTGCTCAGATCATCCTGTTGCTGTGTCACTGTGCTCTGTGCTATGTGGCCCAGTCCTGGGGCTGCCTTTCCTCAGTCAAGCCCCTTGGTCCACAGTTCTCCACCCCAGTCCCCAGTGCCATCTTTGCTTCTCTCTTCCTATTCTGGGAGGCTTCCTTAGTATCCTGCATCAAAGAAGGGGATCGCTTTTTTATTTTTCATTATTGTTTATGTATTTGGTTGTTATAGGGTATCGTTATGCAGCTCAGACTCATAGTGATCCCCCTGTTTTCAGCCTACCAAATGCTGGGATTGCGCCTACTATACCTGGACTCAGTCACCAGCTCAGCACACCTGGGGCATGTGGTGCTGGGAATAAACCTGGTCCCTGTGCTTACCAGGCAGGTACTTAAACTGCTAAGCTATCTTGCTGGCCCAGGGTCCCTTTTTAAAAAAAAAAGCCCAAATATTAAAAAAAGAAAGAAAGAAAAATGTCACTCTAGCCCACCTGACTCCATGAAAATGTGCTCATCAGCCACACGCTTTCTTTCATATAATGAGAAAATGAGATACGACAAAGGTCATTAGTCTGAGGCCTCAGTGTTTTAAATTGATGGGAAAAGAATTTGCATGAGTCCAGCAATTACCTTTATGCTCTCAATAAGCAAAGAGGCTAAAAAGGAAAAATTAACAGGAAGCCAGATTTCAAAGAAGGGAGCAGGCTGTTTTCAGCCTGCCTAATGCTGCTAATGGACCTGGGCTGTTCATAGGGGGCCTGTAGCTGCCTGCAGGATAAGTCTCTGATGTACAGTATTAACCAGGAGATCATGCTCTTTAAATGTTTCCAAAATTACATAACACCCCTCCTCTTAGTATGATGTTTTCATGAATTTGAGCTTCTTTCCCTTCTGTTAAGTTAAATTGCCATTTTAGGCAATTAAAAAATCATCCTTGTAGGTTATTCTTGGTAGAGACCTTGTCTCAGTTCTGCTATAACCCATGAGCCACCCAGGTTTCTCATCCACCTGTCATGCTGGGGAAACCCCTCTGAGCCCCCTCCCTATTCCCCCACCCTACTTGGGCCGTTCTGCCAGCCAGGCCATCTGGTGGTCCAGTCCATCTCAGATACCAGCTCATGTGCTGAATTCAGATTAAATTTTTAACTTTAATTTGGTTTTACAAAACCCTCTGAAATGCTAGTCATTATTACATTATTCTAAAAAGGAGAAAGCAGGGCGGGCAAGATAGCTTAGCAGACTGAGCACCTGCTTTGACAAGCATAGGGACCAGGGGTCAGTTCCCAGTCCTGCATCCTGCACTGGCCCTGCCCCTGGGGTGCACTGAGCCAGCAACTGAGTCCAGGTGTGGAAAGGCTGAAAACAGGAGGATTACTGCAAGTCCAGGCTGCTTAGTGAGACCCTGTACCAAATACATTTTTTAAAAAAGAAAAGAAAATGGAGAAAGCAGAAAAGCAAAGCCACTTCTCTTCTCTGCTGCCTCATCTCTGTCTGCTCTCTAAGGCAAGGATGTGCAGGCTGTTTGTGAGGAGCCTGTGGCTAGACACCCATTAGGCATGTGGTGTCTCCCCTGTGTTCTGACCAGGATTAATTATCACAGCCTGGGTCAAACCTACTCTGCCTTCCTGCCACTTGTGGTCCCTGGTACCAGGGGAGTGGTTGAGAAAGGAGGTGGGTTTGTCTTCTGAGCTATTTGCATGGGGGAGGGGCTAGAGAAGCCTGTGGTACCCTGTGACAAGAAAGCAGCCCACAGACAGCTTCTGCCCTGCACTGTGAGAGAGGGGCTTCAAGAGACACACAGACCCAGAGATAAGACCGCAGAAGAGGGCCCTCATCCACTGATGGGCCTCTTCACTGGAAGTGTCTGGGAACTTGGGGACTGCTGGTGACTTCAGTCATAAAGTAGAAAGATTTGATATTGTCGCTGGGAGAAGAGGGGAATGTCATGGGCTCAGGGAATCCTGGCCAACCTTGCTTCTTTCTCACCCTCAAAGCTGCCTCTGTGCCCTGAACCAAGCTCTTTCTGGTCCCATGGCAGCCTCTGTGGAAGGAACCTACAGAGCAAGACCCCAGTGACCCACGCTTAGGCCGCGTGGCAGACAAGAGGTCCTGGGCAAGGGAGCACTGGTGCTGGTGGTACAGACTCCCGAAAAACCCCAGGCCCACAGATGACATGCAGTGGCCATGTACGTGGCCAGGGTGGCATGTGTACTCTGACATTAGAGTGAGCAGGATGTGGGGCAGGTCAGAGGGCACCCCTAGCAGGAGGTTCTAGAAGTAGACCTGGCTCTGTATCCTCCTAACATACATCACGTTCTGTCACCTCTCACACAGGGTGCCCACACTGCAAGAAAGTCATCCCGCACTTTACTGCTGCTGCCGACGCCTTCATTAATGACCGAAAGGTAAGTGTACCTACCCCCTTTTCCTGTAGTCTCACCTCCATCTTTGCCCTGCCACTGATGCCTACACTGTCTTCCTTGCCAGCCGGATCTCTGTCCCTTAATAAGTCCGGCTCTGCCAAGGCCTGTGAGCAGGGCATTCCTTGGGAATCAGGATAGTCCGTCTCTGCATAACAAGGCAGAGCAGGCTTCATTAGTGCTGCAAACCCAGCCAAAGGCTGCCATGAAGTATTATGGCCCTTCCCTGGGGAGGGGGTGGTAACAGGGGTCATATGTTTATTTTTATAGTGCTCAAACATCTTTACAGTAGGATTGTTGTCTGGCATCACTTATATAATTAAAAACACAAATAAAAAACCTCACAAAAGTCAAGTGGAGGAGGCTGTGGTGGAGGAGAGCCAGGCCGTGCCAGAGGTTCTTCATCCTGCCTAAGCAAAAGGCACCTGCAGCTGCCAGCTGCTGAAGCATAAAATTAACAAGCCAGAGGTGTAGATTGTATTAGGGTGCAGGCAGCAGGCACAGCCCCCACCCCCAAACAGCTCCAGCCCCGGGGCAGAAGGGCTGCTACTGGGAGAGGGACATGTGTGGCTTCTGGGCAGGGTTTATGGGGCAAGGCAAGCCCTTGGTACTCAGGGAAGTCTTGTCAACTCCTAGTCCTTGAGTTCCCTTCTAGCATCACTGCTTGTTTGTTTGATTGGTTGGTTGACTGACCAATTGATTAATTGATTGATTTTAGTTCTAGGATAGAACTGAGGGCCTTAGTCAGTCATGGTAGCACACACCTATAATCTGAGCATTTGAGAGGCTGAGGCAAGAGGATCGCTTCATAACAAGGCCAGCCTGGCTTTTGTACTTTAGTAAGTTGAAAACCTGAACTACATAGTGTGACCCTAAGTCAAAAACAAACGAAAGAGCCCAGGACCATGTATGTGTTTGGCAAGCACTCTGCCACTCTCCCACTCACCTCATCACCCTCTAGTTCTCAAGTTCCTGCCTTATCTCAGCAGTCAGGATATTGATAAAAACAATTAGGATCCTGTCCCTGCTCTGGGCCTCAGTTGTGGGAACCTCTCAGCTAGTAGGCCCCAGAAGCACAGGCTTGTGTGCAACCATTCTCACATACCCAGACCCAGAGTCCTCTGTGCTACTGTGGCACCTGTTTGCCCAGGTGGAATCCTCAGGCCAGGCTGGAGGGAGGCAGGGCTAGACTCAAGCTAAGCAGGGAGATCCAGATGCAGACAGGACAAGCCAGCATCCCAGGTGGGGAGGGCCCGTATGAAGCAGCACTTGTTGACACTCCATAGCAAGGGCAGGTGCAATTCTGGGATCACTTTGCTGGGACAGTGAGAGCTCATAGGTGTGGTGACCTGGGAGGGTATATAAGGACAAGAAACTTTTTCTGTCTGCCTGCCATAATGTGTCCTAACTGACATGAGTATGGTAAGATGAGGCTTTCTGTGTGCCTTCTACATCACCACCCTACCTGCCTATGCTGCCCAGGGCTCAGGCACAGCACAGGATGTTTGCTCTTTCTCAGAGCGCTCCAGGGAATGTCCACCCTGGACTGGAGTAGCTACCCCATCGGCACTGTTGCCCCTCACCCAGGCACTCACCATGTGCTGGAACACAGGAGAATGGCTGAGATTTGTGCTAATCCTACCCCCACACCACTCAGGTCTCCATGGGCCCAGGAGATCTGGGCAGGGATCTTGAGACTCTTGGGGTACATGGAGCCTCGACCTGCTTCCCTGGGCCTTGCTGGGGAGCAGCAGTCTTTCAGGGAGCAGGAGCCAGGGCGGCCAAGAACCCCTGCTGGTATTTGAGGATCCCTGGCTGGTTCACCCACTCCTTTTACTCATGAGGGATCAAGGCCCAGATAAGAGCTGTGGCCCTTGCCCAGGGAGGCTCAATGGGTCAATACAGCCAGAACTGGGTCTCTTGCCTTTCTAGTCTTCCTGATGCCCCTTGCTGCCACCTCTTAGCCAGAATTGTTTTTCTTTTCCATCCCACAGCCAGTCTCAGTTCCTCCCCAATCAATATGCAGTTGGTTCTTCACTTCCATTTTTCATAGCCAAAGTCAATATTAGCTCCTGCAAAGATTTATTTTACTGAATCAATAAAGCTGTGTGAAGCAGCTCATATTTTAGCTTGGTGCCTCTATCCCCTCCCTCTTGGGAGCTCCTGCTTACTTGGGGGCCTTATCACTTAACATGCTGGTGAGAGAGGGCCTCAAACTGTTAGTGTTGGAATGGATGGTGTTATTGAAAGGCTTGGAGAACGTAGGCTCACGGTAGAAGGCTGGTAGGGTGGAGAGGATAGGGGACAAGGGAACACTGAGCTACTGGAAGAAGCTCACTTTTACTATGTGTGTGCCCAGCGTGGGCATGGGGATGGTCAGCAGAGGTGTGAAAGTCGTCCCACAGGGTGGCCACAAGGCAGCAGGCACCTTCTCTGTGACTGCCTGGGCCTCTACTATAGTCTGACTGTGTTATATAGGAGCTCCCATTCATAAAACTGACCCTCTAATCCACAGGTATGTAAGCTTCTCACAGTCAGGACCTCTGTGGCCCTTGAATTTCCCTTAATCTTGACACTGCCTCTATATCACAACTAAGTGAAAGAACAGTAACATACTTGATAGTGACTACAAGATGCTGTCCTCTTCCAGGAGCATTATTAGTAGATATTATATACAGTCCTCATTTTATACATCAAGGGACTGAAGCTTAGAGAGTTTAAATGATCAGCCTCAGGTTCTGTGGGTAGAAAGGAGCCAAGACAGAAGAGACCACACAGGCATGGACAATTTAAGTCTCCCAGAAGCATACCCAAAACCTGAGCATACACATGGGGAGCTGATTTGACAGATGGTCCCAGAAAGCACAGGGGGGAAGCAAAGAAGGAAAGGAACCAGTGCCTTAGGGGCAGATGGCTGTGGGCAGTGGGGCCCAGCCCCACAGGAGACCTCTCCGGAAGACAGGCTAGAGTCATCCCACTCCACCCACATCTGTCACTGGCTTTACATCTAGCTCCTTGGGGTTGGGAAGAAGTACTTAGGCTGAGGCCTGCAGGGGTTATGATGGCAAGTTCTAGGCTGAGGGGACTGACACTATGCCCAGGAACTTATACCAAGTGCCATAGGACAAACCCAGTGCTTACTGTGCTGCAGGTGACCCGTGCTGATCTGGAGCAGCCTAACAGGGCCATCTCTATGTTAGTGAGCAACACTGAGAAGTATACTTGCCACCTTCTTCCTGCAGAGTCTAAGCAGGCTCTATGGGGACTGCCACACTTATCCCCTGTTCTCCTGGAGCTATTGCATGTGGATTCTTCATTGTAGCTAGAAGTTGCATTCTGTGTAGAAAGCTGGCCCAAGGTATAAGGGATTCGGAAGTGGTATAGATTTTTAATATAGTAGACTTATAAAACCATATACTACATTTCCAACAGCTTCAGGGCATGTATACAAATTAAATTCATAATTTAAATCGGATGCAGGGAGAGCAGCAGCCTAGAGCAATGTTCATCAAACACTCTCATAGCCTAGCAGAGGAGCAGTGGCCTTGGCCCAAGACTGGACGCAGAGGGCTTTCCACAGCTAGCTGCACAGAGGCAGAGTAGTAGGCACACACCTATTCCAAGGATCGTAACCCTGTTCTTGGATGATCGGAGGAACATCTGCCTCCTGATTCTTTTTTTTTTTTCTCCCGATTCTAACTAATTGGAAAAACACTTTAGAGGATAAGCTGGGGCTGCTAGCTGCCTGTCGGGGATGCCTGGCGGCCTGTGCAGGCGCTGGTGAAGGGCAGGCTGAGTGCTCTGTAGGAGACAGCTGCCTCCCTGCCCCAGCCAGCTGCTGCCAGTGGGAATGCAGGGCAAGTGCCGTAAGATCTTCTGATGTTTAAAGAGAAGCTGGAAAGCCACATTTTTGTATGAAATCTTCTGGCTCCTTTCTCTGTTGGCAGCTCGTTCAAATTTATTTTCTTTTAAAATTCTGTTTGGGCCAAATAGAACAGGACTGAGAGCCAGCTAGGGATTGTGCACGGTGAGTTTGCAAACTGCTCCAGCAGTCTGACTGTGATGCACACCTTGCAGCCAGAGAGACAGAGGAAAGGCTTGAAGTGTGGAAGGGCAAGGTCAAATCCCTTCCACTCTGGCTGTCAGCCCTGCAGCTCAGAGAACAGTAGCCCACTCTTCTGGGCAGAAGGGAAATGACCAGTAGACAGAGGTGGCCATTGGTGGCTGGCACAACTTTCCTACCTGGAAGGGGAGGGTGCTCCATCCAAATGGACTTAATCAGCAGCCAAAGAATGATTGTTATCTGACAGTCTTCAGTGATCTTCCTGAATCACTGCTTTAAACTTTATTCAGAGAATTTCTTGGGCTCTAACATGACCTCACTTTTTATGAGGCAGGTGCTCGGTGACTGGACATTTTTGAGGTCACCCTAACATCTGCATCAGGCATGGCACATGGCAGACTTCAGTAAAGGTTTTTGGATGACAGAACTCCCCCCCCCCCACCCGTGTGAACTCGCCCTTCCTCAACACTTCCATATTGTCTTACCATTCATTGATTATTCTTCTAGTTTGTGGCTTTCAAAAGAGAAAGAAAAGCCAGCCCCCATCTGCTTTATTCCTTCTAGTCTTAAAAGAACAACAAATCTCAAGAAAAATCTACCCAGCATATGAAATTTGTTAAATGAATAGAGAGAGGTGGTGGCCAATTTCAGAACCTCTTTTTGGCTGAAAATACAATCACCTTAGTCACGTTAAACCCCTTCCCTGTTTCGAGCATCTGCTGCACCCCTGCTTTCTGCTCCTCATCTGTCATCTTATTGATGACAATGGAGGTCCCATTGGTACCTCCACCGTAGCTCACATCACACCAGCTTCAGGTTGTCTCATTGTTCAGCTTTCTACCTAGGCCCTGAGCTCCTAGCAAAGACAGAGTAGGGTATGAGGTCAGTAGAAGTGGCTGTCACCATAGCTAGCATTTACTAACCCTCTGCCAGGCCCTATGCTCAGTGGCCTCATTTCTCTCCCTCTTCCTCATATCCTTATGACTCAGGTTTTATCATAACCCTCATCTCACAGTTAGGAAAATGATCCATTTTTTGCAAGGGCCAGGCGACACAAGATTTGTGTTTGGGAAACTTGTCTTCAGAGCTCTTGCTCATCACCTCAGCCAGCCCTGCGTCCAGTCGTATCCCAATGGTGATACCCAAGCTGACTTTCCCTGCTTCACCCTAGATTGCCTGTGTGGCCATGGACTGTGTTAAAAATGGGAACCAGGACCTGTGTCAGCAGGAAGCTGTGAAGGCCTACCCTACTTTCCACTACTACCACTATGGGAAGTTTGCTGAGAAATATGACGGTGACCGGACGGTGAGTAGGGGAGACGTCCTCCTGGAGCCCTTTGTGCTGCTGGGGATGGAACAGGAAGCAGCCATGGGGGAGGGCAGCAAAGCGAAGTCACCCAGGAAGCTCAGCAGATGGTTGTGATGCTCCACACTGGCCAGACACAGGCCTTGGGCCTGTCCTAAGAGCCAGGGTAGATTCTAGGGTGCCCAGCTTCCTTGCCTGACATCCGGAGCTGGCCTCAGAAGCCAAGTGCAGGCCTTCCTGTTAGCCTGCCCACCTCTCTGAGCTCATGGGGCTGTTGGGAAATGCAAGGAGGTGGTTCACCCTTGGGCTCTTAAGTCTCTTCTCTGCTTCCCTACAGGAACTGGGATTTACCAATTTTATTCGAACCCTCCGGGAGGGAGACCTCGAGAAACTAGGGAAAAGGAAGGAGGAGTTGTAATTTCTGCCTCAGAGAAAGCTTTCTCATTACACTGTGAATGTTACCTTTTTGTTGTTCTTTCTGAATTTCCACGTGTTCTGAAGACAAAGTTTTTTATAGCCGCTTCTGGCCTTTTGTACAATTTTGAAATAAAATCTAACCATTTATTTTGTGGAGTGGTTTATTTTCCTGGAGGCTATATTGAGACTCACGCAGATGGAGATTTGTATCTCTAGCACTTCATGTCTTTTGGGAGGTGGAAAGCCACACACTTCAGTGCCACATCTGCACCAGGGGACCTGGAGTGCTGTCCTCTGTCAACCATTTGAAAGCAGAACAGAGGAAATAGACCACACAATGCCCTGTTGGGGAAAGGCTAGATACTGATAGGGACATTAAGGTGACCTTGAGGTCTCAGGGCACTGAAGCAGCCAGTACCTAGGCACTAGCTTCCAGATCATTTCAGTTTGGTTATGGTAAGTTTTCCTGTAGCTCTTTATATATATCTTTCTTCAACTATTTCTGTTTCCTATCTCCATTCCTTCCCTCTTCTTCTTCTAAAGGCAATCAAGTGGCCATTCAGGGCCAAGTGCAGTGGTCCATCTTGGGTCAGCAACCTCAACCCCCAGCCCACGTTTTCCATGGTTGGACAACCTGCTCTGCCTCCTGCCTGTGGACACCTCTTTCTTGACCTCCTGTCCCAATACTCTCATAGTTTGCACCTGTCTTTGACACCACCCCAGACCTTATGTCAGGTAGGGCAGTCAGAGCCCTCACACCCTTGTCCACACAGTGGCATGTCTCCATGGGCAATGGAGCAGCCTCTGTCTAGCCGGTCTGAGAGAGTCTAACTAGTGGCCCTAGGTTTGGATTCCAAGGGACAGCTCCATGCTGCAGCACTTGGTGACCTAGTTGGGAGTGACCTGCAAAGCCCTGCTCTTCTGGACCCAGCCTCCATTGTTTTTGCTGCAGGATCTGCTGGAAGGAGGACAGAATTGCACAGAGCCTCAGGGTTTCTCAGGGCTCTCTCAGCTTTGAGGCCACATGCTCAGCTCCACCGAGTGAAATCAAGGCTATGGAAGCCCTTGTGCTGCGCAGCCCTCCAGCTTCTTCTTATCCCCTGCCACGTCTGCCTGTTTCCCTTTTCCCCAAAGCAGTGACACCTGTGCTTCCCAGATCATTTAGCTGGGATGGGTTTGAAACAAATAAGCATCCCCTTAAACATTAAGATACACTTACTGAGCTCCCACTGGGGACTGTGCTGTCACAAAGGCGCATTTAATCCTGACTCTTTGCTGTGTACCCATTTCTGAAAGCCCTTCCTGGGAACTGTATGAATGTGCTCATGGGTGTCCCTTGTGTTTATTTAGAATATTTATGGAAGGAACTTATTTGCTTGGATCTTTTTTAAAAACCACACCCAACTGGCCACTTCATGGCTGAGAAGCCCTAGTGCTGACCATCAAGGTGCAGGGCTTCCTCTCTGTTCATTCTATGGCCGCAAAGTTCAGATTTTCTTAGCCTTGCTTCTATGCAAGGACCCAGAAGCTCCGTGAAATGGCAGCCTCTTCATACCACTCTTTATTTGCAGGACTTACTCATTATCAGGCCTTTGTCAGGATGTTCTGGGTTTGCCGTGACTGCGTGATGGGAGCAAGTGCATCCCTGCTCTGAGAGCTGCTTCTACAGACAGAGCCCCTTCTCTTCCACACCCAGAACGTTCACCCAGAACTTCATGCAGATAGAGTCATACATTTACATTTTCACCATCCATGAACTGTGTGAGAGTTTCTCTGCATCCTCGTCAACGATTGGTATTGTCACTTTAAAAAAAATCTAGCTCTATTAATAGGTAGTAATATCACTTTATGGACTTTATTTAAATCTCCTCAGCAATGCTGAATTTTTTCCTGTGCTTATTTGCATATTCTGCCCAGTGAAATGTCACTTCCTATCTTTTGCCCATTCTCTTACTAGATTGTTTGGCATTTTACTGTTCCATTTTATGTGCTTTATATATTAAGGATACAAAAAGCCAAATAGTCATTTGCAAGTACTGTCTCTCAATCTCATCTTTTTACCTTTCACCAGGTCTTACAAAGCAAAATATTTAAACTTTAATGAAGTCAAATGTACCTTTTTATTTTTTCATGGATTATACTTTTGGTGCCATGTCTGAACCTTTTACTAAGGATTATGGGTCAAAGATTTCCTCCTTTTTTCTAAAGCTTTAAATTTAAGTCTATAATGCATTTTGAGTTAATTCTTCTATAAGGTCAAGGTTCGGTTCCAGCACCACTTGTTTAAAAGACTACCTATTTTGCACCTCTGTCAGAAAGTAGTTAGTTGTACTTATACAGGCCCATTTCTTTTTTTTTTTTTTTTTTTTTTTTTAGAGGATCAGTTTTTTTTTTTTTTTTTAATTTTATTTATTTATTTGTTTGCTTGTTGTGTTTGTTTGTTTCTTTATTTCATTTATTTTGGGGCTGGCTCAGCCTGCCCTGGTGGTGGGGGCTGGCGCAGCATGTGGTGCCGGGGATCGAACCGCAGTCCCTGCAGTTGCCTGAGCTTTCCTAAGCAGACGCTTTAGACCACTGAACCATCTCGCCGGCCCCAATATACAGGCCCATTTCTGAATGTTCTAATCTGTTCCATTTATCTTTATGTCTCTTCTACCATGAATACCACATAATCTTAATTATTCATTATATAAAATCTTATAAGTGAGTTGATTTCTCCCATGAGTTTTATTTTTCAAAATTGTTTTAGTAATTCTAGTTCTTTTGGATTTCTACCTAAATTTTGCAATAATCTTGACTGTATCAAAAAGAATTTTCTCAGTTTTTCAGAATAAAAAAATTTTCGAGTAATTCTGAATATATATGCATATTATAAATATATGTTATGTAGATACACAAATGCATACAGGCAGAAAAGTAGGCAAAATATAAACAAATGGTGAGTTTGGGCAAAGGATATGTGCAACTTTTTACAATATAAGTTTGAAATTACAGTAAAATAAAAGGTGCTCCCTCTTTCCTAAAATAAATAGGCATGGAAAACAAGAGCATACCATACGTAAATAATTTAGGAGGAGACAACAGCCTACATCCTGCATGCCAGCACCCAGGACTCCATTTTCCCAGAGAAGAACTACAGATTGCCTGAGAGTCTGACCCAGAACTTGGCAGAGGGTGTGACCTCAAGGAAATCATAGGCCTGGCTCAGTGTAGTACAAGTGGGAGTGAGCGGTCCAGTTGACGAGAGCGAAACTCCAGCAGTGGCGCTGTTTGGAACAGGACCCGTAGCCCTCAGCCCCACCACTCCAGGTGCAGAGCTGGCCAGAAGAGAAACAGGTTCTGCTGGCGTAAATCTAGATCCTCTTCCAGCCTTCATGGGAGCAAGTGACCCTTTGTCTACACCTTGCATTAAGGGAGGAGGGAAACTTTGAAAGGCCAGGCATTTACTCAAGAGAGTCATCCAAGGTTACATAAAGAGAACTTTCTCATCTACAGAGCCAGGCTGAGAGTTGATGTCTATAAAAGCATTAAACAAGGGCTGTGGAGATAGCTCAGCAGTCTAAGCACCTGCCTAGGCAAGAGCAAGGACCCAGGTTCCATTTCCAGCACCACATGCTGTGCCAGACCCACCCCCAGGCACGCTGAGCTGGCCGCTGAGACCAGGCATGGTGGTGCACGCCTGTAATTCCAGCACTGGAGAGGCTGAAATAAGAGGATCACTACGAGCCCAAGCTGCATAGTGAGACCCAGTACCAAATACATTAAAAAAATAAACAAAATTTTTTAAAAGAGTGCCTGACGTACCAGGAATCAATCTCAGGACCTTGTGTTTTCTGCATCCTCAACCCCTATGATTTTTTTTTAGAAGAGGGACTTAAATACAAAGTGCATTTGGAAGAGTTACCAAAAAAATAATGTTTATTGAAAGTGTTAATGTTTAATTGTTTGACTAATCTTACATATCTATATCTATTAATCTAAACAGATTTAATGATGAAAATATGTAATACAACCATTGTTAAATTTTTCTTGTTTTGAAATTCTGTACTATAGGTACTCTTGCTTGTCACTGTTTTTCTATCTTTGTTTCTGCTATTTTTACTCCTTAAAATAAAATTAAATCTAATAAATAAATAAATACAATTAAATTTTTTAAAAGAAGAGTGCCTGAGCTGCTGCAACTGAGTCCAGACCTGAGAAGTGCGCAGCGCGATGCAGGCCCTATGTACACTCCTGGTTCCTTTTTGTTCTAAGTTTAAGATGGCCAGTCTCAAGGATCAGCTGATTGTGAATCTCCTTAAGGGGGAACAGGTACCCCAGAATAACCCTGACGGTTGTCAGGGTTGGTGCTACTGGCATGGCCTGTGCCTCATCAGTATCTTAATGAAGAACTTGGCAGATGAACTTGCTCTTGTTGAGGTCATGGAAGACAAACTGAAGGGAGAAAAGATGGATCTCCAACATGGCAGCTTTTCCTTAGAATATCAAAATTGTCCCTGGCAAAGATTATAATGTAACCACAAACTACAAGCTTGCTATTATTGCTGCTACGCACATCAACAAGAGGAGAAAACATCTTAATTTGGTGAGGTGTAATGTGAACATTTTCAAGTTCATCATTCCTAATGTTGTACAGTCCCAACTGCAAGTTGCTTGTGTCCAACCCAGTGGACATCTGAACCTGTGTAGCTTGGAAGATAAGCAGCTTTCCCAAGAACTGTGTTTTCAGAAGTGGTTGCAAACCGGATTCAGCCCAGTTTGGCTACGATGGCTAGATCCTTGAGGAGCACAGAGATTCCAGTGTTCCTGTGTGGAGTGTCATGAATGTTGCTGGTGTCACCCAGAAGAATCTGCACCCCAAGTTAGGAACTGATGGGGATAAAGAGCATTGGAAAAGGTTCACAAACAGGTGGTGGACAGTGCTTATGAAGTGATCAAACTAAAAGGCTATATACATCCTGGGCCACTCGGCTGTCTGTGACAGATTTGGCTAAAAGTATAAAGAATCTCAAGAGGATGCATCCAATTTCTACCATGATGAAGGGGCTCTATGGAATCAAGGATGATGTCTTCTTTAGTGTCCCTTGTGTCCTGAGACAAAGTGAGATCTCCAATGTGAAGGTGACTGTGATGCCTGAAGAAGAGACATGTTTGAAAACGTGGATACCTTATGGTTATCCAGAAGGAACTGCAGTTTTAAAGTCTTCCTTAGTTACCATGTCACTGTCTAGGCTACAGGAGGGTTTAGTTGGGGTTGTGCCAGTTGTCCTTTTTATCTTACATGTGATTGAAGAGGTACTATTAAGATATCCTCAGAAAACATCAGTTTCCAAAAGTTAGAAGTAGAAATAGTTCACAAAACCCCACAGCACTGTCCTGATGCCAGATGGTGTGCACTTGTAGTCCTGGTTGGTATGAAGTAGCCCAGCATCTCTGAGACACTTTGGCTAAGGCCATACAGATTCCAGTCACCCTTCAAACAGATGTGTTACTCTATTACACAGCTTTAGCCACCTTGTCTGATCTTTCACCAGTTGGTCACAGACTGGTATCCCATGTACAAATCCAATATTGCATGTCTTGTGCATACCTGTTTTAAAGGATCTTATTTCGAGATATATATATATATATATATATATATATATATATATATATATATTTGCTGTATAATGTAAAAAGATCTACCTGTGAGCAGTGCAACCCAGTATCACGTCAATTACCATACCAAATAAACCTTGAACAGTGGCTACTGTTAATATAGTACAATAAAAAAATTAAACAAAAATATGTCCCTGAACAATAAGCAGGGAGTAAATATAATGTCGCCCTCCACCCTTACCCATTTTCAAGATTTCATTTATCCAAAATCAGCTCTTGTCTGAACACATCAAATGGAAAACTACAGAAGTAAATTTCTACATTTTAAAATGCATAGTCTTCTGAATGGAGTGATAAAATCTCTTGCTTTCCAGTTCCATCCCACCCAGGACTGACTCATCTCTTTGTCCAGTGTATCCATGTTCTATGTGCTACTCACCTGTTAATAACTTAGTAACAGTCTTGGTTGTCAGAATCACTTTTCAGTGTTGTATGCTTGTGTTCAATTAGCTTGTGTAACATAGCAGCCTAGTGCTATGTCACAGTACCAACATTATTCACCTCCATCACAGACATTATGTCATTTCTCATTCTTTATAGAAAGGATAAACACAGTACAGTAACATTTTGAGTCAGGAAGACCACATTTACATAACTTTTATTTTATATTTATTAATATTCATAATTATTTTACTATTATTGTTGTTCATCTCTTACTATGCTTAACTTATAAATTAAACTTTATCAGACATACGTATGTGTAGGAATATATGATGTGGTTTTGGGCATCCCCTGGGAATTTTAGTTATGTATCCCCCATGGTTAAGCAACTCTATGCAAATCTTCCATTCCTGATAAAATGTGGGTCGCTATACACATGTAACCAGGTCAAACCTGACCTGCACAGGGGTGAGAGAACCAGAAGCCCTTCATTCCAGATCACATATCTCATTTCATTTCACCCAAGACTGTACACTCACTGTCAACAAAATCCATCAAAGCCTTTTCACACTGTTCACCAATCCTTGATAGCTCATTTTCATGTAATATTTTTTCACTGATTTTCAAGGTAATACATGTATTATAAGAAACCTTGAAAAGTATAGAAAATGTGCTAAAAAATTTAAATCACCAACTCTGGTCTTCATCAATAACTATTCAATATTTCTTCACATAAAATGGAAGCTTATAGGCTTATAGCCTCTTAAAAATTTATAGACTATTGAGTATATTCTTACATCATGAGGTACTCTGGCTCAGCAAAATTAGCAGAATTTCTTAGCCTAGGTGCTACTGATATTTTGCATCAGATAATTCATTGTTGTGGGGAGCTTTGCTGCACATTATAGGATGTTTGGCAACATCGCTCTGGATGCCAGTAGCTCTTGCCCCTTGGAGGTAGGGTGTGACAATCAAAACTTCCTCTAGATTTTGTCACATGTCCCTTGGAGGAAAGAAAAACAATATCCCCAATTGAGAATCATTACCGTAGAGTACTCTAGCCTATATAAATCCTATCACTTAGTGGAAAATCCACACTACTGGATATGTTATTTATAGTTGTTCTCTAGTACAAATTAATACTAAGGCATACATATCTGATTATGTTACATATATTTACAGGGATGTTTTTCTGGGTCAAAAAATATGCTTATTTTTGGGCTGGGGAGATAGCTCAGTGGAATAAGTGCTTGGCTGGCAAGCACAAGGTCCTAAGTTCAATCCCTGGTACTGTAAAATATATATATATATATATATATATATATATATATATATATATATGCTTATTTTTAAGGCCTATGATATTTTAAATTTTCCTTCCAATATTTACCTTGTTCTTTTTTTTTGAGAAGGATAAAATATTTTAATAGTCATGGCATTTTGCCATGAATTGATAATGAACAAACAACAAATACCCTTATGCATTATGCATATCATCCACCCATCCACCCATCATCCATCTACCCATCATCCATCCATCCATCCAAACACAGATTAGGATAGATTTCCCAGCAAAGACACATTACCTCATTTCAGTCACATTTTTTTTCCTTTTCCTGATCAGTTCTCTTTTTTTAAATTTTTTTATTACTTTTAATAAGAAATAACAATATGATAGTTTCAAAACACAATAGTAGTACATTCACAATAATTGACATATTGCATACTGTTGTCCGCATAGCAGTTACACAGAGCACAGGGTGTAGACTTGATAAATTTTTTAATCCATATTGGTAGGGAAAGAAAAAATTTCTCTTTGTACTAAGAGGAAGTAGTTGTATACGTAGTCCAACATTCCATAATTGCAGTGGGTTACCGGTGAAGCTGGCAACGTTGGAGGCTGTTGGTTTAAGCCTCTTACAGCTCATCATACTAATCTAGCTCTGTGTTCTATGCCTCGTAATTAAGCTTTTCTGCTGGGTGATCAAGGGCAAGTTAAAGCAAGACCTGTATAACAAAACATTCATCTTTTGTATCTTCCAAGGTCATATCCCCTCAGGATTAATTTTGGAACCATGTACAGTACCTTGTTCTAAGAATTTATGAATTATAAACTCTTACTAATTCCAGGGATTATAATTTTTACAGATTTTAGCATAGGGGAGTGGTGGTACAAACTTTGGGCTTTACATCTTTACAATTCAAAGGCCACTTATTTATCACAAAGTGATAATGTGTGCTGTTATCCAAGGTTCACCTGCTGGGGAAACTTAGCTTGCCTGCCAACAGAGAAGGTTCTATGTGCCCGCTGTGGCATGCATGCCATATGTTCACTACCACTTCCCTAGTCCCTTTTTTTTTTTTTATCTTGAGACAGGGTTTCATTAAGTCATTAATCTGTCCAGACCAGATTCAAACTTGTGATCCTTTTATCTGAGCCTCAGCTGCCTAGGGTCCTGGGATTACAGGCAAGTGCCACCACCCCAACCCTAAAATTTATTTTTGGTAGAATTATAAGACAATTATTCCAGTTACATTTCATCTTGAAAACTCATCTATTTTTGTTTTAGCCTGCAGAATGTTTTAGATGCTGTTTTTTTCTCTGCCAAATCTTCAATCTGTAACTTAATGTCACTTAGAAATTGGATAAGAATTGAAACATTATAAAAAGTAGAGCTTAACCTAGAATCCTGTAGCAGGTCAGTAAAAATTCTCCATCAACCCACCAGTTCACAGTTGTTGACCAAGTCCCCAGTCCATCTAGTTAAACCAGCATCTAATTCATCTCACAGCTTCTCCACTGGGGCCACAATGAACGTGTTTTGTTGAGGGCTGGATGTACCACATTCTTCTGGTAAATCAACCTAGTCACCTGTGAGAATAAGCCTTAACCAATACAGTCTTTAATCCCACCTCACTAAATGCTTACACAGCCCCATGACACTGAGAAGAGGTAAAGCTCAGCAGGCTAGGTCACTTGTCCAGTGTCACCAAGGTGATGAGTGGCCAGGGTCAAATGCCATGCCTGTCCTGACTTGACACAGGTCCCCCTTTCCTCTAACCAGCAAGACCCAAGAGGTGAGGTTTCCTCCTTCCAGGATGATAGTCTCACATTCAACCAACAGCAAATCGTAACCTACTCAAACTTCTGATAGCTGCATTTGGACTAGACATCATATATTTCTCTCTTGTCTCTATTCCCTAACAAGACCATTCAGCTATTTCTGTAGCAGTTGTGTTAAGTATCATAAGTAATCATGGAGATGACTTACAGGAGGATGTAAGCAAAATAGCAAATTCTATGCTATTTTTATAAGGAGCTTCAGCAACTAAAATTTTTGGTAGGGCTGTGTCTTCTAACTAAGCTCTCAAAATACTGAGGTAGGCCAGCAAGATAGCTCAGTGGTCTAAAGTACCTGCTTAGGGGCCAGGGAGATAGCTCAATAGAATAAGTGCTTGCCTGGCAAGCGCAGGGTCCTGAGTTCAATCCCCAGTACCCTCCTCCTCTACAAAAAAATGTACCTGCTTAGACAAGTTTCAGCAAGCTCAAGGGATGATGGTTCATGCCACGCCAGCCTTGCTGTCAGGGTGGGCTTAGCCACCCCAAAAAAAAATTTACTAAGGGGTGACCATTATGTATACTGAGGCAACTAGAACAACTTTGGAAAATCCAGAGATTTTTTTTTTTCAAAATTATTCTCTAAAACATTGGAAATTTTTTTAATTAAGACAATTTATTTTTTTTCTAAACAATATTAGAACAAACTTTTATTCTCAATGAACTAAGATGAAGTAGCTTAACCCTCTTGTGTATGCATGTATATTTTTTTCTTTTTAAAGTTTCTAACACTAGGAGAAAATATCATATCATGTTTTATAGA
>PVKN010006077.1:0-29287 GCA_004027915.1 Capromys pilorides
AAGGCAAGGCAAGGCAAGGCAAAGCAAGCACACTAACTACAGGGCTGTACTTCCTTCAGCAGGACAGATGTGTGCCCTCTGACCTTGGTTATGTCCTTTGTAAATGGAAATTGAGAGAAACACACATGCTAGCCTGGAAGACATTTCAGGAGCTTTCCATGAAATCCTGCAGACCTGAGTGCCTGCCACTGCAGCTCATAAACATTACTGTTTTTCCGAAGCCTCCATGCTCCTTAGCAGGTTGGCCAAAATCAGTCCTCTCTCTCAAACATCAGCCTGTGTATAAACCTTTTCCTGTTCTCTGTGATCTTTCTGCCTGGCTCCTGTCCTTCCCCTACCAACCTGTATTGTGCTGATGACAAATCAATGGCACATTTTTCTTAAACAGCCTGCACTTGGTATTTTACTACCGACCACGAGGCCCCCGCCTTTTAATTACTCCTGCTGAGTCTAGCACTATATATAACACTAATGTTTCTGGGGCTGCCAGCAATTAAAACCCAAAATAAATAACACATTACAAGCTGCAAACCCAGCTAGGCTTGGGTAATGCTATGGATGGATAGGAGGCTTTTTTGTTTTTAATTGCTCAAGTTTCTCCAGGCCCTGCCGAATATAAACACCTGACGAACAGCTGCTTGCCAGGGGATGGGAGCCCAGGGCCTCGACTGAACTCTCTTTCTCTGATGTTCTTTTCCTTGCTTCGGGTCTCAGGGACTCACTGAGCTTCTCCCTTCTCAGTATTTCTTTCTGCTAAAGGGAAATGACTGAGAACAAACCTGACCACATATGCATGTTTATGAACATGGCGCTGTTGGTCACATATTGAACTGGAACAAGCTTTATTGATTTGGACTATTGTTTTTGTTTTGCTAGCTTACATAAAATACTGCAAGGGCAGTTGGAGAATGTGCTTAATCTTATTTCATTGATTGAGTTGTGAGGCTGATACCAAGAATTGTCCATAACTAGCAGGCACAATCACAAAATCCCTCCATGGAAGTTCTCTGTGAAACTCAACTTGGAAAATTAATCTTGAAAAACCATTTTCATCAAAAAGAATTCCTTGGGTGGAACACAGCATCAGTGGTGTTTGTGATCATTGTGGTGTGAGACACAGAAATGAAGGTGACCCAGGCAGGGTCCTGGGATTCACCCAGCCCCTGTGCTCACCACACCTTTGAATGAATTCCAATTTTTTTCCTACTTAGATCAAGTAAGCTTAAAAGTTGGAATGTCATGAGACACTGTAAACGCATCTGATGCATCTTTACAAAATTATTATTAGAGGGCTGGCCTAATACCTCAGCAGACTGAAGCACCTGCTTAGGCAGAGCACAACGGGCAGAGTTTGATGCCCAGAATGTTATGCCAGCCCCAATTGAGACTGGGCATGGTGGTGCGTGCCTGTAAACCCAACACTTGGCAAGCTGAAAACAGGAGAATCACTGTGAGTTTGATCTATGTAGTGATACCCTGTAGACCTTGTAGACCTTATACTAAATACAGGAAAAAAATATTATTAGAAAGATTGCACTAATCAAGCATTTTGACAAGATGAGAAATGGTCCTCCTTGGGGTTTTGTTTGTTGAGGTTTGGATTGATTGATTGATTGATTGATTGATTGATTGATTGATACTAGGGATCAAACTCAGAACCTTGTACTTGTCAGGCAGGCACTTATGTTGCTGTGATATCTTCCCAGCCTATTTTTGTTTTGTTTTTTTGTGATGCTGGTAAATTGCACCCAGGGCCTCTGTAATTAATTATATCCCCAGCGTTTTTATTTTTATTTTTTAATTTGTATCAAGAATCTCACTAATTTAGCAAAATTGCCCAGACTAAGTTCACACTTGCAATCCTCCTGCCTCAGCCTCCCAGAATACTGGGATTATTGGCATGCAACACCACACCCAGCACCCTCCTGATTCCAAGAGCCACAGGAACTCCAGAACAGCCTCCTCCATCCCTCAATTTCGAGAAGCCTCCTTGCCATAGTTAAGAAGGTACAAGAAGTCCTATCGGCCTTGCTCAATCAGTCAGGATGTGGCTCTCCCCTTGCCAGCTGTTGGCCATGTGTTTGAGTCTCTCCCATCCCAGTCTTCCCACCAAGGCTGCCAGCCAAGATGTCAAATTCAAGTACACCAGGGCAGGTCCACATGCAACTGCCTTTACCTGTGGGTGCCAGTGGCTGGGCTGTAGGCACTGCATCTAGTTTATGCTTATAAAACAATAAATAATGATGCAGACAAAGCAAGACTGAATCATCACTGTCTCATGAATGTCATCATTGTTCTCTATTGCTAGGGGCATTAGACCATGCCCAGCCCTAAGCCAAGATGTCTGGATAAAGAACAAAGCTGATTATCTCAACAGCAGCTTCCTTCTAGGAATGCTGCTAATCTTGGTAAACAAGTACAAGGCTGGGCCTGGCTCTGGGGGAACAAAAGCCCCAAGGAAGAAGCCCAGGCAGAACATAGTCACCTTGTCCACTGTCCCCATTGCTCCCTGCTTCTTCCTGGTGGTCCTTTTGTAAAGGAAGAAACAAGTGAATGGCTTTTGGTCTCTGGAAGCCAGCCAGCCTGCCTCAATCATTAAACTCAGGAAGCATGATGTGGTAAATGCCAAACTCCATAAAAGCACTAGCTCTCTCCTTCCACTCCAGTACCGCTCACTCTTCCACAGCACCTGCTAAAGCCCTGGGCACCAAGCTCCCTACTCAGGGGGAGGACTGGAGACAAGGGCAAGGGACACGTTGTTAGCAGCCCAGCTATCTGGCACAGCCCCGAAGGGAGCCCAGGCACAACTGCCTCTCCATCTCTTTTCTAGTCTCATCCTTCAACATCCTCTCTTCCCCTTAGCAAACTCCTGCCTCCCACCTCTAGCCCACTCTCTGGTTGGACAGCTGTCCTTGAACACATTTTATTTTTCACATTGCTCAATATCCTGGCACTGCAGCCCTGTGTTATGCACTGAATTGAACACCACACCCATTGACTATGAGGGGCAAACATTTTTCATTGGAAAATGTGGAGAGATTAAGTCTCCCACCACTTCTCCTAGTGCTATTAGATGTTTTGGCCTCAGAAAGAAGTGTCATATTTGTCCAAAAGCCTGTAAAGCTGGCACAGAAGGTGCATGGCCATAGGGCGTAATGAAGATCCTGAGTGTGATATTCAGCAGGAGGTGGAAATTCAGATGCCTTTGGGTCTGGACAGGGGATGCATAGAGAACACTGCCCTTGTGAAAGTAACCAGAAGCAGCAGGACCCAAGGAAGGTACAGACAGTGCTCATTTTGGAAGGGCATTCAAGTTCAACTTGAAAAATAATTACTATCGAAAGGAACTACCACACACACACAAATCCACAGATGCTTTAGAGATGTGGTCATTTGCAAGGACGTGTGTTGATTTATATCTTGATGTATCCCTCAAAGTCTGTGTACTTCCAAGATAGGGTTTGGGGAGGTGACTGGAGTATGGGTACTCATAGCTGACTTGCTATTAGATGGAGCTTGGGTGGAAGAGGTGCTGTGGTGGCTGACACTATTGTGTCAACTTGAGGGGTCTGGAAGCTTAGCTGGATGGGCTGAGTGACTCCAGGCACTAGGGCATGGAGAACCCCACCCTACAGTGCTGGCGGCCTACCCTTGAGTGACTCACCATATAAAGGAGTTGGGGAAGGCTTCTACATGCCTTTTTTTTTTTGGAGGAGCTCTAGTGCCCAGTCAGCATGGAGGAGTTACAATCTTCGGAGCTGTGTTATTTCCTTGGAGGAGCTCAGGTCTTCACAGTAAGGAAGAGAGAGGGGCTTGATGGACGCTGTGGCTGCTGCTCCTCCTGTACCCTTCACTGTTTTCTGCTGCCATGAACTGCTCCCGTCTGCCTTGGAGACAGCAGAGTATACACTGAAACCTCCATCAATTGTGAGATAACTAAACCTTTCCTTTCTTAATTTTGGGTGTTAGTACTTTTGTCCCAGCAAAGAGAAAAATAACTGAGACAGGTGGGACAACTGGGAGTGTGTCCTGGAAGGGTCCATCTCCTTCAGCTCCTGTCTGTTGCACTGAGAGAAGCCCTACTATGCCACACCCATGTTCCATGTCTCATGGCTAAGGAACTGGCTGAAAATGGATTGAAACCTCTACAAACTATGAGCCAAGATGAACCTCTCTTTTAAGTTGTCGGTATCAGCAATGGTGTCCCAGCAATTAGGAAACTGACTAAAACAACATGGTTTGAAGTCACAGATACCTGGTGTCATTCTGTCACATACTAGTTACCTATACTGATCTGTTTTCTGTTACTATAAGTAAATGCCTGAGGCTGTAAGACTCAGAAAGAACTCAGAGTTATCCTGATCACCGTTCCATAGATTCAAGGGCCATGACATCAATAGTCTCACCACAGGTGAGAACCCAATGGTACATGGCATCATGGTGAGAGACAGACAGACAGACAGACAGGCAGGCAGGCAGGCAGGCAGGCAGAGATATATGGTGAAACAGGAAGTCAGAACAACATACCAGGGACTAACTATGGTTCCAGGAGGAGGACATGAACCCTCTGTGAGCGTAGCACCCCCAACCCAACCAGCTCCCATTAGGCCCCAACACTTCAACCTCCCACCGCCTCTTACTATCTCCACAATGAGAATAAAGCTTCTGACAAAGAAACTGTAGCAGGGCCAGCTGGGAAACCTCACATGCACAGTGAGGTCAGGTCATGGGTCTGAAGATAAGCAAAGGAATAGCCAGCACAGGACGCCATGAGGAGAGGTCACCACCTCCAGCAGGAGTCCATCAGGCAGTCACCACGAGGCTGAAGTGGGGCATTCCTTTCCCACCTCTGAGAGGAAAGTGCACAAATCACAGCACCGCAGGCAGAACACAGGTAGCATTCTGTAGGGTGCTCCCTCAGCACTATACCTAGCTCGTGGAGGAGCTAATGGTGGCTTGGCTTCTTCCTGGAGCCTCCTACATACTTTGCTTTCACTGAGCAGATAATATTAAAAGTGTAGGATTCTGATGCAACAAATGAGGTAAATGGCTCTGATCTGATCATCTCAAGCAGATAATCTGAGGAAACTCACTAAAGGGAACTCAAGAGCACCTAATTCTCAGTGAAAAAAAGTCATTTTCCATTATAAGACTTTAAGAATTGGGGAAGAACTCAATTCACTGCCTTTCATTCATTGGGTCATTCATTCATTCATTCATTCATTCATTCATTCATGTACCTATGCAATTCATTCATTCATTCATGTACCTATGCAATTCATTCATTCATTCATGTACCTATGCAATCATTGATTCATTAAAGGACTCTTGTTAAGCACCTACTAGGTGCCAGATATTGTCAGTCCTAGTGTGGTCCCACTCTAGGTCCTTGGACTTCTAGCTCAAGCATAAAACAGCAGTTCAGAGTAATGTTCTAGTTTTCTCAGACCACAGATGGAAAAGGAATATCTTTTCTTTATCCATGCATAAATATTGATCAGATGACTTTTTAAATCATCTAATTGCTAATTGCACATCTGCTTAGAAGTGTCCTTTTGTCTGAAGTTTCATCCAAGCAGCTGCACAGGAAGCTGAACTGTAATTTCTCTCACACATCCATCAACATTTACGCCCAGCTCTATACCACCTACAGAAATGTTCATGGCACTTAAAACCACAGCTGTTTTTCAGTGCTCACACTGTAATTCCCCAATTAACAAGGCTTAAAAATCATTCTAGGGTGGACCAGGAATTATGTAAGCCACAGATATAATAGTGATTATACCCTGGCCCTTCTGGGTGGCTCTCACCTCAGCCACAGGAATCGTTTCACAGATGCTAATTAGTTACACTCACTCATGGCCCGTGCAGAACGTGGCAGTAGCTGTGAACCAGGCGGGAAGCCGTGAGCCACTTTCTCCATGGAACAGGAAGCTCCATGGCTTGGATCCCAGCTTCACATTCTGTGGGCACAAACTGAGTCAAGAGAGGTGGTTCTGCTAGTGGGTGCAGGTATCAAGGGGGCAAAGATGGAGAAATAATGGCCCAAGAGTTCCAGCGTTCATAGGGTAGAGGGAAAGTTGGAGCAATCTCCCTGGGGCTTGGGGCTGGGGTGGGGAGGGCTCGAGTTGGCAGCTCTGCAACCTGGATGATGTAGGTTTCATTACCAGCTCTCCGTACAAGCAAACCTAGATGATGTTCGGCTGATCTCCCTGCCTCTGGCCTCTCTCCCTTTCCCAGTAAACTGCTATGGATCTTTCTATATCACCATTTCAATTAGGTAAGTGTTTATTAAGAATTTCTAATATCTGAACCCCAGTGCTCCTGTTGTTTATCATAGGGTCAAGGTCAAAATCTAACAGCTTCCAAGTTTTTAAACTAAAATATGATCTGAACATGACAGTGCTCACCTATATAGAGAGGGTGTAGGGTTGCTTTGTTTTTTATGAATTTAGGACAGGGTCTACAGGGTTTACAGGGTCTCACTACATAGGTCAGACACATAGTGGTCCTCTTGTTTTCAGCCTCCCAAGCACTGGGATTACAAGCATGAGCCACCATGCCTAGTCTCAATCTCCATCTCAGCACGCCCTGGGGGTGGGGCTGGCCCGGCATGCCAGGAATCAAACCCAGACCTCTGTGCTCTGCCACAGCAGGAGCTTTAGTTCACTTAGATATCTTGCTGGCCTGCTTCTGTTCTTTAACAGAAAAATGGAGAATACTCTGCCCTCCTTACCAGAAGGTTCTATATCTGCTATTTCTATCAGCAGTAGATCAAAAATATGCGGGGATAAACTATATGCATTATGAACATGTACAGACTCATTTCTTGTCATTATTCTCCAAACAATATGGTATAATAAGTATTTATACCGCATTTACACTATAGTCAGCATTATAAGTAATCCGAGAGGATTTAAACTAGACAGGCAGATGTATGTAGGTTATAGGGAAACACTACACCATTTTATATCAGACACTTGAACATTTGCAGAATTTGGTATCCCCAGGATCTTGGAATTAATATGCTGTGGACACCAATGGGTAACTATCACTGCCCCAGAGATAACATGTAAAGCATAAAATATTCATAATCTAGCTTGTCAGAGGAAAAGGTTTCCACCTCATTGGTCATGCATACCTTTCCTCCAGTGCACTTCTAATTGAAAAGGGTATGTACTGGTCTCTTCCAAGTATAAAAATGCCTGGAAGTGTCTTGATGTATGTTAGTCACGTGACGTTTTTTACTGCACTATATTTGTCTTAGCATAAAATCACAGCTGTCGTTTATCCCAAATACCTAGACCAAATAGATAATTTACAAAAATGTGCAATGGTTACTTTATCCCCTGACATTAGAAGGATTGATCCCAGGGTTAAGTTCTAAATCTTTCAGGCTAGCATTTGAAGACCAATGTAGATAGCCTAGAAAATTAAACAGAAATTGATTTAGTCAGGGCCCATTCAGGAAAATGGAAGTCACTCCAGGTATTAGAAAAGGTGGAAACGTTTTTACAAAGAATTTGCTTTAAAGGGTTTGGGAGAACACAGGCATTCAAGAGAGGCCAGTGAGATACCTGAGAGATTAACCTCGCAGGAAACAGTTACTGCCTCTGTCCCACGACTTCTACACAGTGTCCCAGAGTGAGAGAGACAATGGGAAAGAGGCAGAACTGCTGGAACTCAGGAGCTGGGAACTTTCACTGGAACTCTGATGGGTTTGTGCTAGGAACCAGAAACTGAAATCGCAGATGAGCAATGGTGGTTTCCAAAACTTCTCATTGTCTTCCAGTCACCTACGAGCGACCCCTACTGGAAGAGCCCAGCTAGAGGTTAGTGGGCAGGGGAATGTGGGAAATACAGATTTTTTTTTTTTTTTTTTTTTTTTTTTTTTTTGCATGATACAGAATGGGAGGTCAGGTCATTGGTCTGAGGATAAGTTAACGTGCCATGGTGGGGAGGGGGTCACTGCCTCTAGCAGGAGTCTATCAGGCAGTCACTATGAGGCTAAAAGGGGTGACAGAGTCCAGTGAATTCCTTAAGGGAAGGTTCTGATCCTGTGTCACATTCGGCAGCTTTTTCTGACCACAAAGTATGGACTCTTGCCAATGTGTTCATGCCAATGAAATTCATCTAACATCTGATGTATACAAAAACCAGAGCAACTCTCCAGCTGATGAAATATTTGAAAAAGCTTCAATATTATTTCCCTGTAGGAAAACTGCAGGGAAATCCAATTCATCAGCAGAATCTTTGAAGCATGGATACAGAGTGGGAGTGGGAATGATTGCATGATCAGTACATTTTCCACCATCAGATTCCCATTGGGTTAGCGATTATCTTCACAACAAAGTACACCTGCCATTAAAAACAGATCCTGCTTATCTTAGGGTCAAAGTCCCTCTCCATGAAAGTGTGCCTGCAGCCATGCTGGGGCCTGCTCAGTGACAAACCCGTCATGCTTGCATAACTGCCTAATGGGTACTCTTTATTTGATATGTTCATACCATCAATCACATCTTAATCCGGCCTGGGAGACGCTCTGTCTCTTTGTGAAGACCTAACACATCTTTGCTCCTGCTCATTACATGTGCTTAGCGTGATTTAGCTTGCAGAAGCAGTGGCTTGCTGAACATTGGCAGAGGAGGATGGGGACAAATGGAGGCAGGCTTCCCACAGCGCCTCACATGCTATGTGCGGATGCTCTCTGTTTTACCTTTAAATGTTTCTTCTCGCCCCCATCTGTGGAAGATACCTCACCATGTGCCCACTCTGTCCTGTGCTTCCCAGCCCCCAGCTCCCCACAGGCCTTTGCCAATTTCTTTTCCCCGTACAATCCCTGTCTTCCTGTCCCTTTCAGTGTTCAAATCCCAACCTTGTAGCTTTTATCATCTGCTGCTGGTCTATCATGTCCTATGCATTGGTTTCTGCTGATATCCACGTCACACTAACACAACTGCCCACTTTTGGAGGACATTAACTATTTCATTTAAATCCTTCTTTATGTAAAATACTGTCACAGTACTATGTTCACAGGTCTTGTTTGACTTATAGATTATATAGGAAGGTTAAGGTCCATACCCCCCTCACCTCTACACCACCCACAGACTTAGCTATGGGGTAAGTTTCCTGTACACTGAATGCATAACTCTCCTGGTTTCTCTCTGAGCACTGCTTCTAAGGCATCTTATTGTTAGATATCTTTATTTCTTAGAATATTCTTCTTTCTTTTAGCCTAAAAGCTATCGTATTTGTCTTAGCCAGTGTGGCCCTACTGTAGCAAAACATCTTAGACTCACTAATTTACCGATAACAGAAACTTACTGACCATAGTTCTGGAGGCTGGAAAATCTAAGGTCATGGTGCCAGTAGATTCGATGCCTAGTGGGGGCCTATTTCTTATAAATAGCACCTTCTATGTGTTCTCACATAGAGAAAAGCACAGGAAAAAAATCTCTCTTAGGTACATCTTCAGTAAGAACACTAATCTCACTCATGAGTACTCTAATCTCATGATCTAAACACCTCCCAAAGATTCTACCTCTTAATCTTATCACACTGGGAACTAGAGTTCAATCTGTGCACTTCGATGGGACACAGATATTTAGTCTGTAGCAGCAACCCTTTAGATATTTTCACTAGAGCTACTAACTGTTAGCTCCTAGAGTCACAGAGTCTCTTGATTGCACCTCTCCACTTCAGTTCCCATGATGCACAGTCCACTGCCTCTGGCTGGTGACCATCCACCCCTGGGTTCCACCTTCCACACCTACTGGATTTCTCATTCATAGCATGGTTGACCTTGACCACTACCCCAACTACTCATGTGTTTAATAACTGCTATGTGCTCTAAATTTATCTTAGGCACCTTCATTCTCCATAGGTTCCTCTCCCTCTAGATACTTGAGCTCTTCTTAGAAGTGCCTGCCTCTATGTCATTGTTTTTCTTGACCAGCCCTAGATCATGGCATTCCTGGGGCTCAACCTGCAGTTCTAGAGCTGGCCTACTCTATTGCCTACTGAGCTGCCCCACTCTGCCACCCTCTATATTAATATACAAAGAACCTTAAAATAAATGATCTCAGTCTTATAGGAAGCATATTCAACAGCCCAACTTCAAGCCAGTCTATCACTCTGACAAATAGAATCTGAATGTTGCTGAGACTCTCAACTGACTGCATACTCAATACCAGCACCCCATCCAGATCATACTGACTTCTTGGGAGCACCTGTAGTAGATAATCTTCCCTTCAAATGTCTCTCCATATAGCTTCTGCAGTGAGTTCATGAATGCAAATTTAGTTGTAACACTTTTCTCACTTAAAGCACTCAGTGGATTTCTTTGATTCTTAGAGCAAAAGATGAAATTCCTAATGTTAGTTTTATGGTCTTCTATAGGTCCATTAGAAGCCAGTTACCTGTACCTTACTTCTCTTAGCCAGACAAGATCAAGCAAACCTCTCTATCCCAGAGCCACGTAGCATCTCAATAGTCATATGACTTTACGTGTATCTGGGTGACTATTTGATTTATGTTTGTCCTCTTCTCTGGAGTGTTAGGTTATGTGGTAGGAACAGTGTCCATTTTTTCTTCTCACCATATCCTCAGCATCAGGTGCAGAACAAGACACATTATAAAGTCCCCAGTACATACTTGTTAATGGGGGAAGAGAGGGTAGGCTGGATAATGATCTCTCCACAGATACCTTGTGTCTTCTGCCCAGAACCTGTGACTGTACCTTATGTGACAAAGGGGACTTGAAGATGGGATTAAATTAAGGATGTCAAGATAAAAAACATTGTCCTGGATTGATTGACTAGGTCCAATGTGATGACAAGGCCCTTAAGAGGGAGGCAAAAAGGTCAAAGAAGGAAGTAGCAGGCATGGGAAGGGAAGTAGGAAGTCTCAGTGATTGGAGAAAGGGTTAAAAACTGAGCTACGGTGGCCTCTGGAAGCCAGAAATGGGAACCAAACACAGCTTCCCCTGAAGATTGTAGAAGGAGCCAAGCCCTCCAATAATTCAACTGACTTCAGCCAGGAGAGAATAATCTTGTACTTATGGCTTCTTTCACAGTAAAAGAATCAATTTGTGTGTGGCTTCAAGCCACAAAATTGGTAGCAGTCAGTTATAAAGCAGACACAGGAAATAACACATTTTGTAAAAAGGGAAAGAAAAAGACAAAAACGGTTCTATGACTAATGACTGGAAAAAGGTGAGACACACCTAAAATATCTAAGAGAAAAGAGCTTTCCAGAAGCATCAAAATTCATCTCTTCAAGAAAGCCTGTCCTCCATGAAAGGAGCTGTCCTGTGAGTGTGGAGAACATCGAGCTTCATGTCATGCAGTACTGCACTCCCAGTTCCCCACCTCCCAGCTTATGTTTTGGGTGGCTCTTGCCTCCCTGCCCTATGCTGACAGCTCTAAGCTCTTATTCCTAGGCCTTTGCCTCTCTGACTACCCCCAAGCCTTGTCCTTCTCTTAATATCCTGTTTGGAACCCAGGGGCTCCTGCATCTGCCCTGAGAAACTCAGAGGTCTTGAGCTTCCCTGGTGCAGGTTGAGTTGTCTCCACAAACAGCAATCATGAACTAATAGCTGGAGTGCACCTCTTCCTGGTCCTTGTCCAGTGCTCTCCACTACACACAATGTCCCTGCCCAGATCAGAAACATCAAGATTCTTGGGGACTCTGTCGAGGGAGATACACATCACCTTTACTAAGCCAAGAGCTCCTGTTATATTACCATCTGCAAATCCTGCACCCATGTATCCCAGAGCTTGTCTTTGCTCCCTTGCTGAAGGCCAGGCCTCATCTGGCATGCATCTTAATTTCTCTCTCCCTCCAAGAAGCCTGTTACCAAAAGGGACTGATTGGCCTTCTATTCAGAGAGTGCACCCCCTGCCCCAGCAATTGACATGACATTTGCATTAAGTCTGAATTGGGATGCTCTTGGGTGGATGAGGCATTCAGACAGCCCCTTGCTCTGTTCCTATCCATCAGCCTCCCCGGAGATCATCTGTGCTTCATCTCTGTTTCTGAAGAGCCAGACTCCGGCTGGCCAGCTAGCGAGCGCAGGGCTGCAGGAATGGAGCCAGCTGCCTGACGACTTTAACATTAAAATGTGTTGAACATTCACAGGCCACGGAACTCTGCTAAGTGAACCAAATGGGCCTCCCTAAAGCCATATGCTTGCTCCATCACATCCCAGCTGCAGCCCTCCTGCAAACAGGGAACAGACTTGCTGGGGAGGGGTTAGGGAGTTGTTTTTTTGTTTTTTTTTTTTTTCTTTCCTGTTGAATTGCTAATGCCAGATGCTGATGTCACAATTAGAGAACTGGCAGAGAAAAGTCAGTAGGGAGTGTAATGTCCCCAGAGAACCACAATGTACCTCTTCTCCACAAGCACTTAGGAAAGCATCTTTAGATGTTTGTGGCCCCAGTGCACACTTAAAAGATGAATTCAGAAGTGCTAAAGAACTAAAAGAGGCTGGCCAGCTCTTCACCAAAGCTCTTTGCCCTTTCCCTTAGGCAAAGCCACAGCACATTCATCAAGCTTTCTTCCACCAAAGTGAAGATATAGGAGCTCAAGAAGCAATGCCCATTTACTGGGCTGGGCTGGGCTGGGCTGGGGATACAGCTTAATGAAGGAGCAACTGTCTAGCATGTGAATGGTGTGGAAAATGAGAGGGCGAAGGAAGGAAAGGAAAAGCAAGGCAAGGAAAGCCAGAATGTCTCCTTCTGACTTTCTCCTACCTAGTGGCTCATCCCTCACTCTCCTTTAAAAAAAGAAAAAGAAAAAAAGCCATGAAAACTAGAATTCTTCTTTGGTCATAAAAAACAGAACCCCTTTGCACAAAGTCAGCCATAAAACATAAGTACCTTACCCTACCTTTTTTTTTTTCCTACTTTCTGTGTAACAGCTGGCCATAAAGAAAATCAGATCCTCATTCTCATTCCAAAGTGGTCCTGGCCAACACTGAGAAGGAAAAAAGCTGAGACTGAGAAGAAGCCTGCCAGACAGACCTGCAGGGTTTCTGTACTCTGGCTGTTCCCACAGATCACAGCCGTAAGCTTCCCTGAACTCAAGTATAAAAGTTGCTGTTTCACCTGGATCTTCTTAAAGCACACCTCGCTGGTCCCCAGCACCAGAGTTTCTGAACCAGTATGGCAGACAGGAGTCACACTAGAAGCACCACTGTCTTAACTCAATGACCCTCAAACCTGACTACCTAGTAAGGCTATTTGGAAAGTTGTTTTTGTTTTATTTTTTTTAATTAAAATCTCAATACATAATCAGGTCAGATCTCTGAGGCTGAGTCCCTATCATCAGCTGTTTTGAAAGTTCCATAGGTGTTTCTGATTTTCAGCCAGGTTTGAAAACCCGGCCCCTGGGTCAATGCTGGCGATAACCTGGGGATCTTGTTAACATGCAGATTCTTTTTAACATTCTAAGGTTGTGACTGAGCTACTCACCGGGGAATCACATTTTCAATATTAACTCCCCAGGTTGGTGGGACTTAGACTTAAGAAAGCTTTCAAAAGCACCTGCAAAACCTTGCTGGGGCTCAAAGATTGTGGGTATCCCTCACCTCCTAAACTTCTGACTTCATGGGCCTGAGGTGGGGTTTACAACTGCATTTTAAACTTTTTCCCATAGAAAATTCTGGCTACTATTTCCAGAAGAAAAGAAGAAAATGGATTCTGAGATCAAGCAATAAATATTCTCTATCTTTACCGACACTCCAGCCACCCAAAGTCCTGTTTGTCATTCTGGGAAGCATTAGCAGTAATGAAATTAGTTTTGAATATCTGTATCAGGTAGGAAATATGATCCAAAAATATAGTGACTGTTTAAATAAAAATGTTATTACAAGGGCCAGTGAGATAGCTCAGTGGACTGAGTGCCTGCTTAGGCAAGCAGGGACCATGGTTTGACTCTGGGCGCCACATGCTGTACCAGCCTGGCCCTGGGCACACTGAGCTGGCCACCAAGACTGAGCATGGTGGTGCACACTTATAATTCCAGTGCTGAGGAGGCTGAAAATAGGAGGATCACTATGAGTCTGGGCAATATAGTGAAACCCTGTACTAGTTACATTAAAAAAATTATTACAGTAAATGACATATTGCTATGAATTCACCTCAAATTGCTCCCACTTGCCTCAAACATCCTTATCCCATTGTTCTTGTCACTTTCTGAAGCAGCTCTGGAAATTCTCTTTCCTGACTGTAGCTGCACTGCCATGGCTGCCTTGATGTCCAGGATTGATGCAAACTCCTTTTAATGTTGACTTTGGGGAAGAGCTAGAAGTTATAGTGCCTGACCCTGGAAAAAGAATGGCTGAAAATACAGCGTTATGTTTTTTCATGCCTGCCTCTCCACTGGGTGACAATGACAGTTGGGTTGCACCTCTTGAAGACACTCAAAAGAGAGGACTTCCAGAATTGCTTCAGAAAATGCTAAGAATGAAGGGACAAGTGTATTCTAAATGAGGAGCATTGTGAGGGATATTAACGGTAATATATATTTTACTGTACTCTGCTTAAACCTGGCTTTATATTTCAATTGTAACAGCTTCTAGTACAGATTAATCTCAAGTAAAAGTACCTCATCTTTAATACTATTATGATTCTAAAGACAACAGCAACAAATGTGATAACATCTGCTACCACTAGTATTACCACAGTTGATAGAACTCTTATTTTATTATTAGTATTAGTATTAGTATTAGTATTAGTAGTAGTAGTAGTAGCAGTAGTAGTATTCTGGCTAACACTATATATTGCTTTCTATACACCAGGGTTTGTCACAACAAAAATTTTCTCTTCACATAAACCCCATGAAAGTGAAACTCTTATCACCTTTACATTGCTCTTGAGGAAACCAAGGCACCGAAATGATAAATAATGTACCCAAGGTCACCAAACTTGACACAGATTTGAAACCAGAGAATCTGACTGCAGGGCTCACTGCCTTGTCTGCCACAGGGACCCAGGGGAAGCAGGCTATGACCTGAAAAGAAAGAGCCAAACGGTATTATTTAACATAATTGTCACTAATGTCCTTCCCCGCTTTCCTGGTCTTAAGCCTTCAGTCTCCAAGGAGCACAGAAGCTTTAACTGTTTACAAGGCAAATATGAAAGCCACAGAATGAAAGGACTTGAAATACTGAACCAAAAAGATCTCCAAATACCTGCTTCATCGCAGAAGCTTTGAAAAAGTGTAAGTGCCATTTTTCTAGCCCTGTCCTACAAATGCCTGATGTTGGCAGCATGTTGGAAGCATTTCCAACCCATCCTTGGCTTTGGACAAATCATTGAGATTCACTTACCTCCAATTTTCTTGCCTTCAGAGGTGGGCTACAGGACAGAACTTGCCTCATAGGATTACAGTGAGACTCAAACCAGGTTTAATATCTAAAGTGTGGTGGTGCATTCCTGTAATCTCAGAAATCTGGGTGGCTGAGGCAGGAAGAGGACAAGTCTGAGCCCAGCCTGAGCTAAGTAGCAACTTAGTGAGACCCAGTCAAAAACAGAAAAGATCTGTAGATGTAGCTCAGTTAAAAAAACCCAGGACTTAACCCTATTGCCACACATGCACATACACCCAAAAGTGTTCTGTTTAGTAACTGCCCCATAGGAAACATTAAAGAAGTATTATTATCACCAGTAAACAACAAACAAAAATCTCACAAGAATATACTGGTAGGATTATTAATGCATGTGCCTTGTCTGGCACTGAATTAACATAAAAATGACCAACATAAAAACACTATGCCTACAGTGAGCATGCGCCAGGCAAATTGTGAGTGCATCAGTACTTACGGATGCCTTGTGTGCCCAGTGTTCATCGCCTTACTCCTTCATTCAGTGACTGTTGACTGAGAATTCCTGGGTTTTGAAGGTAGAGCCAAAATAATATGTGCACGGACCAGGTGTGAGGAATGAGAGGAAGATGGTCGCGAAAGCTGAGTCATTTTCATTGCTGCAAATCTATCGTAGGAAGGCTGCAACCGGAGGGGCCATGAACTTGGAGGCCTGAACGGAAGAGCCTTCCTCAGTGCAGAGCGGCGGGAGCTACAGGGAGATCCAAGCGTGGAAGTGCTGACTGAAAGGCCAGACCAAGGAGAGCGCCACCGGTAGACGCTTTGACATGGTGTAAGAATTCGGAGGTTACATAGGAGGCCTGAGCTAAAGCCAGCACAGCAGGAAGGGGCAGTAGGGGAGCAATGAGACATGATGGGAAGGTACAGTAAATAGCTATACTTTAAAGATTCATCACAGTGAAAGACGCATTGCCAGGCTGCACCCTCAAGGCCCTCCCCCTCACTTTCAATGTGCTCATCCCATTTTTCTTGCCACTTTCGGCAGCAGTTCTGCTTCTTTCGTGAGCATCTTTCGTTGTGCTGTTGTGGCTGCCTGGATTTTCTGAACTGATGTAAAACTTTTACAATGAACTCCGTCAAATAAAACCCTAAAACCGTCCTCATTCTCGTCACTCATTGAACCTGGAACACTGTGCAACTTCTACATATTCCCGAAGGTCAAAATGACGATGAAAGATAAAGGGGAGGGAACAGAGAAATGCAGAGCGCGTCCAGGTTTCTGGCTTGGACGCTATACAGAGACGGCCAGTTTCATCAGAAATTTGACTACCCCGTGGTCATGCTTGTTGTAAAAGTCTCCCAGAATTTCTTGAGAAAAAGGTGACATATGAGGCTGGTCTGTTGTGTGGAACTTTCTGGAAAATGTCCTGAAGAAGACTTGCTTACTTTCTTCTTGTTCCCTCCTTGATTGGAAGTGAATGTGCAGCGGCCTCCTAGAAACCCCGTACACAAGCTTGTGCTACACAAAAACTCTGACTTCTTAGGACCCCATCAGCCGCGGTGACAGCCTCAGCAGCCAGAGTGCCCACTGACCAGGAGTAAGAGCAGCGGAAGAGTCAACCCTATAATTTTCATAACGCATAGAAGAAAAGCAAATGAATCCTGTCAAGAATCATTTTATGCCTGCCTGAAGCATCTCTGGTCTTGGGTTGTCCAATCTGTGTTATTTTATTTTGGCTTTTCACCGTTTGCCACAGAGTAAAACCATAAAATGTAGGGCTTGGCAGTTTTCAATTTTAAAGCACTCTCATCTGTCAGGGCTGGGGGTGGGGATGAAGTAGCTGAGAACTGGCGTTAGTGACTAAGACATCAGTCCAGCGTAAAAATCTTCTCTGAGGTTGTTCCTCATTACTAGGACTTGCACTTATCCAAACTGCAGCTGCACTGAGCAGCTTTTTATTTTACTAGTGCATAATATTTGTATTCCTTGTGTGGTGTTGGTACTTGTACATCACGCATCTTAATTTCTCCACTGAGTAATCTTAATTCAACAGCAGTTTTATAAGCTTCTCAGCCATTTTGCTTACATTTCTTTCTGGCTGCCCCTTCCAAGGATGCATATAGATGCATTTCCATAAAGCAACATATTGTGAAGCTCTTGCTATTAAATGGAATGAAATCACACTGTACCCTGCACCCAGAATTGTTCTCTTCCCTGAATCACCCTCCCAGGGTGGCCGTGTTCACCTCATCTCATTTGATAAACTATCACACAGGACTTTACCTCTGTCTTTTTTCCCTCTGTTCAGAGAGATGATATCATTAGCCCTGATTAAGTAAATTCCTCTCCCAAGAGCAAATTCACATTAACCAAGCTTATAGGCTTGATACTTACAACAAAACCACGCTGTCCCAGTTTACAGCAAGACCTTTGCAACTGTTGTAGAAAAAGTGTTTGGGGAACATACAGTGAAAGACAGAAGAATGTGTTAGGTAGACTACATGTTTGAGAGACTGAATGAATCCAAGATGGCTTCAGCAATGGGCTTTGAAGTAGGCTGGCCACACCTGTCCCATCCATGCTGTGTTCGTGGGCTCCGTGTCTACGTCATCAGAAACACATCTAGGTCTTCTGACAATGTTCCTTTGCCCTTCTTGACGGGACCTACACTTCCCACAGGGATTCTCCTGATTGTCAAGGTCTTCCTTGGAATATGTAAGCAGTCTAAGTGGACCAGCTAAGAACACAGCTATCTGTCCCCCTGTCTCCTTCAGATAACTTCATACTATTTCTGCTGTGATCTATTATGCATCTATATTAAAGTTTAACACACTGGAGCTGTCTCTGTCTCCTCTGTTTCTAGGTTCTTAAGGAATTGCTCATTTTTAGAACCCAAGCACTGTTGAGAGCCAAGAAACAAATCTGGTTTCTGCCCCTGGCATGGGAGTCTTTCTGACAACTTCCTCTCTAATGTTATGTTTAGTACCAAGGAGATTTTAAATCCTGGGCCTCAGGAAAATTTTTTTCAGGAAGGCCCCACAAAGTTTCTTCTGCTTAAAAAGTAAGTTGCAACTTCCCCATAAAAGGGCTTTCAAGCAGGACCTCCTTGGGATTGTAGGGCTGGCTGTGCATAATTATGCCTCTCTCAGTAGCAACTGGTGCATGGCTTAATTCATGTTTGAAACTTACAGGGCAGTCATTGGTATTGTCACCTAGCAGCTCCCTTAAGTGCTGTCACTTCCTATAGTTCAAGCACTCTCTGGTCTCCCTAGCAGGCCAGATTAATCACACTGTGTTTGGACAGCTGCATAGGGAACCCAAGGAAAGAAAGAGATTTTTGGCACCAGAGGCAGGCTCCAAACACATTCCTGATGCGATCGTCAATTTCTCTGGCAGTGGTGTGATGGAAACAACTCTTTGTTGACATTCAAATCACCATATGCAAAAATAGATCAGTCCTAGAGGCCATGTGATGGGAGGCTGCGGTACTTAAAAAGCATTAGTAGGGCAGAGATGGTAGACAGGCTTATCATCCCAGCACGTGGGAGGCTGAGGCAGAAGGACCACTGCGAGTTCAAGGCCAGCCTGAACTGCATATCAAAACCTTGTACCCCTGGAGCTGTCCCCTGCCTCAAACAGCACTAAGTCAGTCACTAACCCCTCTACAGCCTTGCTGTAGATGAGAAACATCAGTAGGACCTTGAGGACAGTCTCTATGCAACTGTCCCCAGCTGGCCTCAAACATGCCCTGTGACACACTAGCTGGACTTTACTTCTAAAATGAGACTGTTGGGCAAGTGGGATTCTAGAGCATCTTCCACCTCCCATATTCTATTTTAATCACTTTTATTGGTTATAACATATTATGCAACTCTCAGGCACACAGGGATCGATTCACTTCATAATACTGAAAACAAGAAGCAGTCGTTCATGTGGTAAGTATTTGTGAACATCTTCCACATGTAAGATATACTGCGTTCTGCCTTGGTAGACCTGGGTACACAAATATGAACATACCCCCTTCATTCTACCATTTTGTCTTGGTGGCGATCTCATGCAGTTGGATCAAGAAATCCTTTTTTTAAACTTTTTAATGTATTTGGTTGTTACAGGGTCTCGATATGCAGCTTGGACTCATAGCGATGCCCAGCGCTGGGATTACAGGCATGCACCACTATGCCTGGACTCCAGCCGGCTCAGCCTGCCCCGGGGCAAGGCTGGCGCAGCATGTGGTGCTGGAGATGGAATCACTGTCCCTCCTAAGCTTGCCTAAGCAGACACTTTAGTCTGCTGAGCTATCACGCTGGCCCCAAGAAATCATTATTGACATGGTCATGATGTCTGCTATTTTTTCTATGCTCTGTGCCTCCCAGTCTTTTTTAGTCAGGGACATAGCCCTATATCCCATTTCTGTGAATCTCACAAGCTCCTTGGTGCTTCCCCCAGACACAAGAATGTAATGGGGCCAGGAGGGGGGCAAAAGGATGAATGCAAATCAAGGACCCCAGCAGTCAGGGCTAGAAGAGGTTAAAGCCTGACTTCCCTGTGGGGTGCAAGTGTAAGTTTAGATAATGCCATCTACCAACCTTATGTCCTTGAGCCTATTTTCCTTACATAAAGCAATATTCAGAGAATATGTGCCTAGGCCCAGATCAGGAGGAATAAATGACATAATGTACACCTCGTGCTTAGCACAGAATAAGTACTCAATTCAAAGGCAGCGATAGCATCAAGGATGGGCAGGATTGTCTTCAGGGATTCCTGTGTCCAGTTACTAAGAGACACCAGAAGATCCTCATGTATCACAATAGCTGTGTCAAATCAACCACATCTGGGTGCTTCTTTATATAAAAAGCCACGTCTATTCTCAAAACTGGGGTGAGAAACCTACTGGATACTCCAACAAGGTGGATGCACACTGTATAGCTGATGTGCAGAGGAACGCACACAGGGAAGAATCTTTGTGTCATCTCTTTCATTTTACAAGCATCACAGAAGCAGGCGGTAACATCGAAACCCAGGCAATATGCACAGCACCAAGGTGGGAGGGGGCCCAGGCCCCAAGTAGCATGAGTACGGGGGGAGGTTGGGCATCTCAGAACACATCTCCAACAGTAAGTAAGTGACACCTGTTCTGAGCACTGTGTGAGGCCCTACAGAGTGCAGAAAGGAACAGAGGGAGCCCAGAGCTCCCCTTTATCACATAAGACCCTCTGTGCCACGGCCTTGCAAAGGTAAAGTCACTTCAAGCCACAGTGCAGTGGACACTTAGTCTTGATGCTAAGCTGTCTACTTTCAGTCTTGCTAGATCTGCCACATCCTGGCTGTGTGACCACAGCTGAGTTGTTCAACCTTTCCTGCCTCAGTTTCCACAGATGCAAGATGAAGATGCTGTACTGATGTTGTCACCACAGAAGTGAAGTGAGACAACAGAGGTAAAGCACATAGCACGCACTCACTAAAAGCCACCATAATAACCACAAGGAATGGGGCAGCAATAATACGAAGCAATGCATTGTGGGACATGAAGATAATGGTCTCTAGTCTGGAAAGACAAGGGGTTTCTTGGATACTGTGGTCAATTTTCTGGATACTGCTTATCATTTCAACAGCTAATCTGAGAGTGCCAGGCTGTTAGAATGAACTAGAGTGTTAACATGGGTTCAAATTAGATTTTCTTGTTCAAGAAAAATAAAAACTAACATTTTAAAGAGTAAACAATAAATATTTCTTCAATTTATTTCAGAATTGTGGATGGTCACTCCAAAGAAACAGTGACGATGCTAACTGTCCTCAGTGACATTTATGGAGCACTTCCTGTGTGCCTGGCAGTGCTCTAAGTACTTCAGATATATTAATTCATTATGCTATTCTGTCCACATTCCTAGGAGGCAAGTTTTATCTTTATGCGAATGTTAGATGAAACGAAAATGAAAGTGTCCTTCGAAAGATTTCCGGTAGCCAGGTGTGGTGGCTCACATCTGTTCACCCAACACCACGGGAGGCTGAGACAGGAGGACTGCTAGTCCCAATTTAGTGCTCTTACATTAAAAAAAGAAGAAGAAGAAGAAGAAGAAGAAGAAGAAGAAGAAGAAGAAGAAGAAGAAGAAGAAGAAGAAGAAGAAGAAGAAGAAGAAGAAGAAGAAGAAAAAGTTAAAAGGGTCAGGGATATAGTTTAGTGGTAAGGCCCTGAGTGCAATCTTCAGTACTCAAAAATAGGATGTAGGAGGCTGGGGAGATAGCTCAGTAGAAAAAGTGCTTCCCTCACAAATGCAAGGACCTGAGTTCAATCCCCAGTCCTGAAGAAAAAAAAAAGGATGTAGGAAGGGCTTCTTGGTCTTTCTCAAGATGAAATGAAGACTCATTACTCAAGACAATTTGGCTTCTATAGCAGAAATAATTCTCTTATCAGTAATTTTACTTTCCACAGTTGAAGTGATGAGTAGTAAACCATAGTCCAAAAATAGCAAATGGAAAATTCCAGAAATAAATAACACATAAAAAGTTTCTTCGTTGGTGCTATTTGTTTGGAGAAGGAATCTCATGCCTCCCAGGCTCCTCTCAAACTCCCAGGCTGAAGGTACCTTGCCGCCTTAGCCACTGGAGTCAGTGGCCGGCGGCGTGCACCACAACACCCAGCCTACAGCAATCTCCCCTGAGTTCTCTGCTTCAGCCCTTCAGAGATCACTGTCCTTTGCTGAAGTACTTGTCACTCCCTCCATATCTTTAGAAACAAGATTCTGACTGGAAGGCCATTTCTTTTCCTCTCACCTTTCACATATATTGTCTTGTCTGGCTTCTATATAAAACCTATCTGAAAAACTAGAGATATACCTCAGTGGCACAAGTGCCTTCCTGGCAAGCACAAGGTCCTGAGTTTGGCTCCTCATTTAAAAAAAGTCATCTGTGGAAGCCTATCTGAAAACCTATGCTGGGTATAAGAACCCCTTTCCCTCAGTAGAATGCTTATGCTTTACTTATCACAAATTTATGAAAACTCAACACAGATATTTTTCTTGAGCATCTACTAATGGAAATAAGGATTTGGAGGCATCGTCTCACTCTGCAAGAGTTTGTGCTCTTTTGGACAAGACAAACAAGTAGCATTTCACCCTGTAATATTTGATCTTGAGCCAGATCAAAGTGAGTACAAGAAGCCCTTCCCACAGCTTTAATTTTTGAAAGTATTGAAGAGTAAACTCTAGGCCTCATCACTAAGCTATATCATCAGCCTGCTGCAGCCCCGGTAGCTCTCGAAGTTCCTGGGTGGAAGGATGGTGAGAGGATGAAAAAATGAAGGGAAGTGATAGAAAGCTGAGGTTAGATGGAGCCTTCTCTCTAGGTGGGTGTAAAGTAACTTCTCAACCACCAAGCATGTTGCTATATTTGACAGCTGGGGGGGTCATGTGAAACCCTTCTTGCCTAGCAACTCATTGCTTGGATTGTCTCAGGGCTTGATGTTCTCTGGACTGAAGCAGTTTGCTCATGTAGCTTGCCCCAGGATCTCTTTGTTCTCAACCAGGCCTTGCTTTCTCCTGACATGTGTGATTAATTTCCAGTTTTAACAGCTCCCTATACCAGCCCTTTTAGTTTGTTTTGTTTTTAACTTAAAATAGTCTCACTAAGTTGCTAAGTTTCCCCAGCATAGATCTAGAACTAACACTCATCCTGTCTTAGCCACCACATGTTAGGATGACAGATGGTAGCCATGACATTCCTCTCTCTCTCTCCACCCCCCCCATCTATTTCAGTGGGCAAAGTATGTGATCCCAAGATAATGTATATTCTGACTCCTTCACCTCTTTTAAAGTTTAATGCTCCCACTACTGAACTAGATAAGATGCTAGACACAAGCCCGCCACTGCAGACTCATTCTTAAGGTCTGTGCTCTTACCCAGACACCTTTTGTTTTACTTTCGAAATTGGCCACTCAGAAGGCACAGCTTAGCTTCTCCAGGATATGGGGTATAGGCTAGTCTCACCCTTATGTGAAGAGAAGGCTCAAAGAGCCTCTGGAAAGGAAATCATGCTTCTGTAGCCAGTCAAGCTTGCCAAGTTCTCTGGGGCCTGAGACTCAAGTAAAACAGTTCCCACCCAGGTCCCTATAGTGTTGTCTACTCCTTTTAGGGATACCAAGCAACCCCCAACTTCTAAAGAAAGAAAATAATCCACTCTGATCCCTCAGATTCCATCAATACCTAAGATGCACAGGCCAAGGAAAGTTGATCTGTAGTCTTTGGTTAGTAGGGTGATCGCAGATCCACAAGAATGACTTCAAAATCCAGTTCCTTCTACACACTGCATGGGAACTTAGTCAACCCTAGGAAGCATGGAAAACTGAGGGAAGGTGGCCTGTAGGTGCTGTTATGGTCATTTTCTACTGAATTCAGGGCCCAGACTGTGTAAACACACATGGCAATGGTGATGGTTCTCTTTGTCTTTGCTAAGCACCTGCCTTGATGAGCTAAAGACAGCTCATATCCTGCCAGGAAAATGAAGAGGTGGCCCAGCACAAGGTTACAAGAACTCATGGTGACATTAGACAATGTGCCTCAAACCCAAGACCTGTCACTAGTCTGCAATGTAAACTTAGCCAAGTTACTTCCATTCTCCATATATTTTTTCCATTAACAAAACAGGAACAGCAGCAATAACTCCTATTCCACAAACCTGATTCAAAACTGAGATTAATCATAAGTGAGATTCTTATGCCAGTAGTTCTGTATAAGTTAGAGTTATTACTGTTTGCTTTGTTTTAAAAAGTGGGCAGCATTTTGTGCAAAGCAATGTTTCCCAGAGCTAAAAGACATCCACTGAAGGAATTTGGTGGTTGATGGTGCAGAGGCATAAACTCCAAAGCTGTCTGTTCCTGTCATGGTGACGTCCACCCACTTCATCCCAGTAGAGCCAGCCCTGCCCGTGGGCTCAGCTTGATCAGTTATGTAACCCAACCCGCCTTCTTCATATTTATTGTTCTCTATGGCGATGCGATGTCTTTATTCCTGTCCTCTATATCACTATCATTTCTGTTTTCTGTATTTACTACTCAAATTGATGCATTACACCACAACCTATGTATTGTCTTTATTCCGAGGAGTAATAGATCTTTTTTGTAATTCAATAATTTGGTTTTCTACACGAAGCAATTCAGGTTTCTATTCTTGTGGGAAGGAGGAAAACGTGAAACAAGCATAAAACACCATCTCAATATAGAAAGAGGAAAGGAAAAAAAAAAAAAAAGAACAGAGACACAGTTAGATGCCAAAGCCCTAAGGGGAAAAGAGAGAGAGAGAGAGAGAGAGAGAGAGAGAGAGAGAGAGAGAGCAATTTCAAAGGGGCAAATTAACCTTTCAAACACCCAAGGTCTTTCACACCATTTGAATCCCACACAACTATTATTGACAGGGTCTGGTCAGGGCGTGAACACAGTTAGCAGGTTTGGATGGGGTGCTATAAACAAGCCCGAAGGCTTCCTTTCCAATGCTCAGAGGAGCCAGATGGAGGAAGGCAGCTTGGACTTGGCTTGGCAGTTGGGAGGCCTCCTGCAGGGGTGGGGAGAACGCAGCTAGGGGACCTGGAAGGAACCTTTTTTCTCTTGGCCCTTGGTTGAGGTGGATCTTAAGCTTCCTCTGCTTGCACTTTACAGAGTAGAATTTCAATAATCTTGGACAAATTGAATACCACAAGCAGCTGATTGATTGTATACACTCCAGGGCAGGCAGTTGAGCTGAGTGGCTTCACATTCAAGATACGGATTCAGACAGCTCGGGGCCAGATCCTGGGCCTCCACTTCCCAGCTCAGTGATGGCTATGGTTTGAATGTCTTCCCTCCAAATTCATGGGCTTAATTCTTTTGAATTATGAAAATATGCAAAGGATAGGCAGTCCTACATTCACAATGTACATATATAGCCTAAGTTTCACTGATTGAAGTCCATCATGTAGGTGAACAGGACCTCACCTCCAAATGTTTTATTATTAGATATTCCCAGCATTTAGGTTGTTTTACTCCTTGTTTATTTTTAAAAGGTGAGCAGACCAACAAAAGTTCCTATTCTGGGCTGGAGAGATAGCTCAGGAGACTAAGTGCCTGCTTAGGGAAGCGCAGGGGTCGTGGTCGGATCCCCAGCACCACATGCCACACTAGCCCTGCTCCCAGGGCAGGCTGAGCTGGCCACAGAGTCTGAGTGTAGTGGTGTATGCCTGTAATCTCAGTGCTGGGGAGGCTGAAAGCAGGAGGATCATTATGAGTCTGAGCTCACAGTGAGACCCTGTAACAAACAAATACATTAAATTAAACAAATTTCCTATGTCAATGGAATTTGGTGATGAAGCTTCTGAGAGGTAGTCAGTCAGGTTTAGACAGGGTTATGAAAGAGGGACCTTTATGATGGTGTCAGTGATTGTGGTGGAAGAATAAAGACCTGACCTTCCAAGTTTTCTCTCTCATGCCATGTGATGCCTCCAGCATGCTGTGACAGAGCAAGATGGCCTTCACTTAACAGGGCCCCCTCACCTTGGAATTCTCAGTCTCTAGAACAGTAAAAACTAAATTTCATTATAAGTCACCCAGTCTGGAGTATTGTGTTACAGCAACAGAAAATGGACAAAACCAGCAACATCGGACATAGTGTACCTGCCGTTCTGAGCCCTAGTTTCCTCATGTGCAAAAGAAACAGCAGTGGCACTTGCCTCAAAGGAGGGTAGGACGCGGTGCTCAGACCTCTGGTGTCAGTCAGTACTGCTCTATGGTCAGAGTCTACACTATTAGCTACTTTTAGTAGTGATTTAAAAAAAAAAACTTAATTCATATTCTAATTCACTACCAGCTACTAGTATAATAATCTTAAAAACCTGTATGTCCTTTCTATGGATTGGATTGATGTTGACTTCCTGGTCATATTGACCTCCAAATTATTCTGTGTTGGGTCTCTGTCGCCTGAGCACCAAGTAAGGCTGCCGTATGGTGGTTCCCTTAATATTAGTCAGACTGAAAGGTCTTATTAGGTATGGACTCAAACTTTTCTGAACTCTGAAAATGGTCTCAAAGCCACTTTCTTGATTTGCTTTCACTCTGGATCTATTTCTTACTCTGACAATATTTTGCTATAGCACACAGGGGATGAAAATTATTTTTAAGAAAACAAGAGGATCACTATGAGCCTGATGTACGCAGTGAGACCCCATAGACCCTATGCTAAATATATTTAAAAAAGAAAATTATTTTTAAAACCCACCAAATTTTGGACCTTCTGTATGTCCTTGAAAATGTGCTTAAAAATTAAATATTGCCTTCCTTAGCTCCTGTGTCTTAGATTCTATCATAGGAAGACAATATAAGTAGACAAATTAATTGAAAGAACTTGATCCTTTTAACATTGCAGTTGGAAATATTCGGAGCCAGGATCTCAAGATCATAAAGTACATGTTCTATGTCGAAAGATGACCTCCGGCTTCAGTTTTATTGATTGCTCTACTACTATGTGTGTGGTATAGGATGTTCTTTCTCCAACCCCTAATAACTTCTTCCTGCCTCTGCTGTCACCTCCACACTATAATGTTTACCAATCAACTGGGCCCAAGGATAAGGCTGTATCATTCAGGTGTTTATTATGGAAGCCATCAATTTCTATTTTAACTATATACTGGTGCAAATATTTGTCTTAAAATTCCAACGTTTAATTTTGAGTGATATCTCATTATGTCACATAACTGTAATGAGTTTGGTTGAACCATACCTTTAAAGGATTTCTCCACTTGTGTCAGCTGGCCTCTCTCCTAAGCTGGCAGCTGGCTTGGTGCTGCTGCTCTTGTGTTTCTCAGCTGCCAATAGATTAGACTGGGTGATCTCTGTGTTCCAAAAGCATAAAAGAAAGTTGAAACCACAGCCTCTGCTCAGATTCAGCTGTGAGAGTCACTAGCACCATATGTAAAATATTGCAATGGTCCCAGTGAGTCACAAGGCCATTTCAGATGAGAAGAAATAGAGTTTTTTTTTTAAGGGAAGGAGGAGAAAGACAGGTTATAAATAGCCATACAAAGTCGAACTGATTGCAAACAATCGGTCACAAGGTTTGTCATTACCTCAGGCCTCAGTTTATTTTCATGAGAAATGAGAATGATTGGCAGAATTCGGCAGAATGATGATGAAATTAAGAGATCATAGTGGGCCTCTGTTTTGCTCTCTGTGGAAAGGGTGTCTAGATCCTTCCTTCTATTTTTATTTCTTAAAAATTCTTAACTTGATTATTTCTCTCATATCTTCTTTTTTTCTTTTCTTTTTTTTTCCAGAACCAGGGATTGAACTCAGGACTCTGTGCTTGCCAGGCAAGCAGTTATTCCACTAAGCTATCTCTCCAGCCCCTCTCTCATATCTTCTTCACTCTACCTGGTCTATCATCCAGAACACAAGGTGAAGGCCATGAAACTAAAAGGGGACACACTAGGATGTTTCTGAATGCATGAACATTCCATCTACTGTTCCTTCTCAGATATGCAAGTGACTTGGAGCATATTACGCTGAGTCCCTATTTTCATGCAACGCTAATAAAACATTCCTCCAAGGATTCAGTGACTCTAATGAGATAATATAAAAGAAAGCATTATGTAAACTCTTAGAGGCTCATAGTAAAACCTTAATTCTATTATTATTAAGCAAGGACTCTCCTTGGCCAGTTGCTACTAGTAGCACAAATATTTAAATGTAAGCCACTATTTTCTGGTGCAGTTTCACATAGAGGCCAAAAGTCATGCTGAGTGAATAATGAGGGAAACAGAAGAAGGAATTGGACTCTCAGGGTTTGGAGCATCTGGGTGATATTTGTTAATTGGGTGGTACTGGCCTCACCTTGACCTATGTAGCTCTCATTCAGTAAACTATTCATCTAGCTCAGCTCTGAGCAAGGCCTGGGGGACTTGGAGGCAGGTGCTGCAGTACCCAGGTGCACAGCAGCCCAGGTGCAGTGTTCACAGGAGAAGGGCCTCATGAGGTGCACATGACAAGGAGCTCTAGGCAAGGAACCTGATCTCACTTAGCAAAAGACAGCAGAGTAGCCATCAACATCAGACCTTGACAGTGACATTTGCACTTCAGAAAGCTCAAGAGGCAACCCAGAAAGAAACCCCAAGGAACATGAAGCAGGGGACAGGAATGTGGCTCTCACCGGCCTAGAGCTTCGTGTTCAAACCTGGGTTAGATATTCTCTCCTGGGACAAGAATGAAAGGGACCTGTGCCCAAAGATTACAAAGGAGGGGACACAAGTCTTCTTCTTTTATACAAGCATTCATTAAAAATTATTTTTTGGTCTCTAGCAAGTGACTATTGCACATTAGGTAGGCCGTGGGGAAAACCTCAGATCAAAAAACATATAGATTCTGCAACCTTGAGAGGTACTGCCGTTTTACAACAGGGAGAGTACCCATGCATTCTTTCATCCCTCCATTCTGTTGCAGGAAACCAATATCAAGCCAAACGGAAGACTCTTGGCAGCAAGGAGGTAGAAGGCAACATTTAGCATGCTAGTGGGCTGCAGCACCCTGAGGTCCAAATCACCAGCTGCAGACAGGTTTGAGTTCAGTTTAAATATGGTTCATAAGCGGGAAGTACAAAGCTGATAGCCTGTGATTACATGATTGGTTATATGGGATACATGAATTAAGTTTTCAGGCAGATGTACTTAAAAGGAATTGTCTATCACTGGACAGGATCTTTCTAGGAAGGAGGGGAGGGAGGGGTGTGAGTGGAGCAAGTAGAGATAAACAGGTCCTTGACTGTGCCAGTCTCTGTCCCAACATAAAGTTCGTGAAGCAAGTTGGAAACAATACATATTTTTTCTAATTAAGGGAAACACAGGCTGGACACATTCAGGCTGGCCCAGTGCAATATCAAAGAGAAGTAGATAACCCAAGAGGACTGAATTTAGGAAGGTAGCTATGTGACAAGCAACAGGAGCCTGTGGTC
>PVKN010006078.1:0-29285 GCA_004027915.1 Capromys pilorides
CTGTATTACCAACGTGGGCCAATACTATTAAAGCAGTGAAATAATCTTACTGCTTTTCTTCTATCGCCTGATAAATTTTTGGGGATAATCAGTGGCCCTGGATGACTTAAGGTCCAGATACCATATTTTGAAAAACTGTATTTAAGGAGAAGTTATATACTAAACAGTAAACACATTCATTAATACATAACTTTCTTTTCCCCTGAGATCAGGATCTCAGGATCTTGCCCTTTCCAGGCAGGCTTTTATGTTGCTGAGCTGTCTCCCACAGTACATAAAGTTTTGGTTCTGTTTAAGTTAGTAGAACTTGATTTAAATGATCATCATGTGTCCATGTTGGGTGGGAAATTAGAACAAAACACATGCTTTTTATTAACAGAAAAGAAAGTACAGAATCTTCCTTAATCATGGAGTTGTAGATAGGATGAGACTATCCAGCTAGGTACTACATTTTACAGTCTCTCTTGTGGCTCATTGTGGTCTGTGACAAACTGAATGTGAGTGGCATGATAGGTATACTCTTTCTAGGCCCAGCTTTAAAGTGTTCATGTGTTCCTTTATGCTTTTTTTTCCTGTAGAAATACGGGTATTTCCATAATATAATTTCAGTTAGATATCTGAGTCTTGCCCTAGAGGAGGAGGAGGCTAACATGCAATGTAAAGGAACCCACATGAATCCAGTAGGTCATTTATGTGCCCTGGATCCTCATGTAGAGAGAAATCCAACTGTTCTTTGCTTAACTGTATTTTTTAAAAATTGTAGCAGGTTAGCCCAGTAATCCCAATAAGGAAGGAAAAACCTTGGAGGACTGAAAGCCCTGATTGACAAGAAGAGTGGTTCCTGGTGGCACAGGACAGGTGAGAGGGAAATGGAAGTTGGGTTGGTACTACTTCCCACCGTGGTGAGTGTCCACTGACATCCAAGGCTGGCTTTAGTGGTACCGCCAGGCGTTGTCTCAGTTGTGAGTCACTCAGAAATGTAGGTTTTTGTGAAGAAAATCAATTCACTTGGGGGAATTGGTGGCACATAGCTATCCACTTTAAGATTAGAAGGAAATGAAACCAAGGAGCCATATCAGGCCCAGGTCATCTCTGGGTCACCTGATGCTAGATGCAGGACAGCTCCCTGAAACGGTGACTGTGGCTTTCGATATTTTTTCTGTTTCAGACATGATTAGCAATAAGAATTGTGATGGAAGTGAGTCTTTTTAAAATGTATTTAGTACAGAGTCTACAGGATCTCACTAAGTAGATCAGACTCATAGTGATCTTCCTGTTTTCAGCCTCCCAAGCACTGGTATTATAGGAGCATACCACGATGCTCAGTCTTAATCATGATCTCAGCTTGCCCCAGGGGCAGGGTCAGCACAGCAGGTTGGGGATTAAACCCTTGCCTGGGCATCTGCTTAAGCAGGCACTTTAATCTGCTGAGCTATCTGGCTGGCCCAAAAGTGAATCTTTAAGTTGTGGCTACAGTGGCTTTAGCTATGGAGATTTAGGCCTAGAAGAAATCATTGAAATCTCACCTATGTTATAGCTTAAGCCTCAGCTGATACAGTGTGTCAGCCACTGTAGGGCATCTTTGCCTAGACTAGAAAAGTTGCCCTTTGTCTGGGCCCATAGCCTGGCAAGTACACATGCAGCAAATTAGGAAAAGAAAGCATGGCTTGGTGAATGCAGTACAGTCAGGATTTCAGTCTCTATTCATTTCTATGTCTGGGCACCTTTGTACAGTGAGAAATATACACAACTGTATGTGTATGTGACATTCCTGTAGACTATCAGGGAGAGTGAGGTAGGAGAGAGAGGGAGCAGTTCAAATATGATGCACTGGTTGGAGGTCCTTATAGGGAAGCCTAAGGGAAACTATTTTGGAGAAGCAAAAGGTAGACAGTGGTTTACCAACAAGTTTTTTTTGCAGTATTGAAAATTGATCCCAGGGTCTATTTACTGAGTTACATTCCTAGCTCCTGCTATCTTTTCTATTTTGAGACAGAATTGTTCTAGTTTGCCCCAGTTTGGTTTGAACTTGCATTGCTCTTTACCCCAGCTTCTCATAGTACTAGGTTTACAGTGTGTACCATCACACTGGCTATAACCATTTTAAACTTGATGTCCAAAGGCCTATCCCTCAATGCACAATATACTTGTTTATTTGATATGGCCATTTCCCACCTAAAGCATCTTTTCTGATTATAATGTTTATAAGCATGGTACACTTCAGTTTTACTTTTATTTTTATTTTACTTTATTTTATTTTCCTTTGGTGTCTAGCTCAGCCTGCCCTGGGGGCAGGGCTGACATGGCATGCTGTGCTAGGGATTGAACCACAGTCTCTGCACAATTGCCTAAGCTTGCCTAAACAGGTGCTTTAGACTGCTGAGCTATCTCGAACGCCTCTGTTTTAGACTGAGCTCTAGAAAATCTTCTATGACCTCTGTAGCTCACAGATATCCTGCACTCCTTCTTTCTTCCAACTGTACTCTGCCCACACCACACTTAAGTTCTTGCTCCATTTTCGGTGCTTTGCTTGGCATACTTGCTGTTCAGGATGATGATTTCCTCCAAAGTCTTTTGTCCCTTCTCCTGTGTCCACTCTGTATATATAGGACATACATGTTTGTGTATATTCATTAGTCTCTCCTCACTGCATTCTATACTCCCCAAACACAGAGTTGGTGTTCTTTTTTTAAGGCCCCTAAGTCTGCTAATTCCAAAGACCTAGAGCTAAATTAGGTATAATCCCAGCTACTCAAGAGGTTGGGTGAACTAGGAAGATTACAAATTGGAGACCATCCCGAGCAATTTCATGAGATTGCCTAAGAGAGCAAAAGTGATGGCTGGGGGTGCAGCTCAGAGGCAGCACATGTGCCTAGCATGTGCAAGGCCTGGGTTCCTTCTCTTGTACTTCCTCCACCCCCAGTCAATCGCTGTCTCTATCTTCAACCACAATGGAGTATAGCAAATGATTGATGAAATTAAGAAATGATTAAAAATATATCTATTTGTTTTAATAAACAAATGATGTTTACTTTCATTCATGCAGCCTCTCATAGGCTCTTCACAGCAGGGTATGAAGATCTTATCCTGTTTAAAAACCATCTTCACAAATTCTTGTAGAGAAGGCACTGGACACATTGACTGGTCCCAGTTCAGCTCTGCTATGTTAAGCCAGTTGAATCACAGCTCTGGCTAGTCTTAATTTCCTAACCTGTAAAAATGAAGAAATAGCTTTGAAAGTCTACAGTGTTATAAAACAACATGATGAACAATGTGGTAAGTGAGGTGAGCTGTGAAGACATATTAATATCCATGGTAATACCTAACTCCTAGCTCAGCCTGAAGCAATTTTTCTTTGACAGCAAAATGTTCATAAGATATTTTATGTCTGGTGGCCAGGAAACAGCTGTAGGAAACTTGGGGAAAATATAATGCTCCCTCTTGGCCTATGTAATTTTACTTTTGATAGTAGGCTGTCTCATCTCATTTCTGTCCTTGTATAAAGTTTATTTGTTCATTTATCTGTTCTATTTGGGTTGCCAGATTTATCAAATAAAAATTCAATATGATTCCTTCATCTATGTTATGTTCAACCCTTCACAGGTTACAAAGAAGCAGGTCAGTGTAATGGAATGCACTGTGATGGGAACAGTCGCACTGTCTAAAGTATATCTCCTAAGTAGGGGCATTAGGAATACCTGGCAGCTTACTAGCAAGTCAAATTCTGGGCTTTACACTAAACCTACTGAATTAGGTTATGCATTGTTTTTGTTTTCTTTTTTTTAACTTTTGCAGTCCTAGGGATTGAACTCAGGGCTTTCATACTGAGTGACATCCTCAGCCACCTGTCTACATCTATCTATCTATCTATCTATCTATCTATCTATCTATCTATCTATCTATCATCTATCTATCATCTATTTATCTTCATTGATCATCTACCTATCTGATACACAGTCTCACTAAGTTGCCCAGGCTGAGGTATAAATTGCTATCTTCTTACCTCAGCCTCCTTGAGTTCTGGGATTACAGATGTGCAACATCATACCCCATTCAGAATATGCATTTTGACATGATTTCCAGGTGATCATGTGCACATTCAGCAGGCAAGAAACTCTGCTTAGCACCTAAGTGCTTCCTTCATCGGGCCAAAAGATATTCCTAACTTTTGAAGTAAGGACAAGGGAGAAGATGAATTGCCGCAAATAAAAATTCCTTAGTTTTTCATGTTTATCAAGAAACCAGGGACTATAACTCTTTTGAGGAAATACTAATGTGTATAGAAGGTCAACTCATAATGGCTAAATCTTGGAAACAGCCTATATGCCCATCAGAAGATGCATTCATAAAATATGAATAAATAAAATAAAATAAAATATGGTCAATAAAATATGGTATTTATGAACAATAGAGTGCTACTGTGCCATAAAGAAACATCAACTTGAGTCATTTGTAGGAAAGTGCATGCACCTTGAGACCATAATGCTCAGGGAAAGAAAGCAGACACACAGGCTCCATGATTTATCTGATATGAGAAACCCCAAATATAAATACAGAACAACATAAAAGATAGGTAATAGGAAATACCCCACTAGATGTTTCTGAAGTAGGAAAGGTATCCAGAGAGGGAGAGAGGGGAAGAAATGAAGAAGAAAAGAAGATGTGTTATGTACATGTGCCAACTCCACACAAGGAATTTAAATATTATATTCTACATACAAGTACTAATAAAAGTGAAACAAGGCATTACACAGCGGCTCTGAGACCAGAGAAGAGCTAGAAGTTGGAGTGAGCTGAGACCCCATAGTGTAGTTGGTGGCAGAAGGAGTGAAGGCTAGGGTCCTGTGCTGAGTCCTACCATTTCGTTCATTCACCTAGATGACAGACCTGGGCTTAAAGAGTGAGGGTTAAGAATGTGAACTGTGGAGCTGAAAATCTGGGGTTCAATTCTTGGCTTCACCATTTACCAGAAAAGTGGACAGGAACCTAGAACAAGTGATAACTGGAGCTAAAGACATATCCAGCTGCTCTTAACATGCAACAACTAACCACAGCAAGTTTGAAGCACTAGAGTTAGAGCTGGAGAGTCTTCATTAGACAATTTTTAACAAATATTTATAACTTGCAGATCCTTATTTAAGATTTCGTTATCAAAGAACAACTTAGAGTTACGTTGTTGCTATATGGTCTCTGGATAGGATTTTGTTAAATCTGCTAATTTACCAAATTAAACAAGTAAAAATATGGGATGCCCAGTTAAATGTGAATTTCAAATAAACTGGTAAGGGTTTTTTTAGTATGTGTATGTTCCAAATGCAATAGTGCTATGTCCACAGACTGCTTAATAAAACAAAGTGCCTGAGAAAGCCTCCTGCTATGAGGATGCTCTTAATAGTCGGTTTGATTCCTCCAGCACTGTAGAAGGTCCAAGAGACCAGCAGAGCCCCTAATGAGCTGAACATTCACCCCCACCGTGTGTGTGTGTGTGTGTGTGTGTGTGTGTGTGTGTGTGTGTGTATGTGTAGTGGAGTCCTGCCTTAATTGAGTCCTAGTAATGGTGTATATAAAGATAGGGTTGGATAGAACAGCTGGTCTTTTAGTAGTTCCATCCCTTACTTTCTTTTGTCTCCCATTGTATGCCTTAAAAAGCCCTATTGATTTATTCTACTCTAAATAGATTTTCCTAACAACCAAATCCAACTGTCTTAGAGCTCTTAAAGCTTTCAGATTAAAGTCAACTTATCCTGATAAATAAAAATGGCAGGATTCAAAGGAATCCACTGTATGTGGACCATTCAATAGCCAAAAGAGCAAAAAAAAGGAGGCTTTCCTAGAGGCCCTTTGCCTATTCACCTGGAAACAAAGAATCCAAATATGGGAATCTGAGAGAACCCCCAGGGCCTGCCTTGGCTGTGTAAACAAGAGGAATAGGGCAGAATCAAGTGAAAGACAAATGAAACGCAAAGTAGCATCACTGCCAAAAGCAGCTTTTGGATCAGAGAGCTGAAAGAAAAGGCTGTTTCCTTCCAAATGTCTTGCAAGTTCCTATAAGGAAAGTGATTTTTTTCCATTTGTTCTCTCTAGTAGGATGGGGAGGGCTTGTCATTAAGTGACCCTTGGCCTATTCACAGACAAAAGAGTAATGCAGCCATTTGAGACTGAAGCCCCAGGGAAGGATGCAAGCCACCTTTCATGGCCTTAAGGTACTCATCCTAGGAATTTGTGCTCAGGCAGTTGCTTGATATGCACAGACAACTGGGTGGGGTTATGGGCTAATAAAAAGATGAGGGTAGGATGGGGATAATTTCTGCACTTCTATTCCTAAAGAACTCTGCAGGAAAGCAATTCTGAGACATTTTGAGGCAACATAAAGTAGACATGAGTGGCTTTTCCCCCCTCAATTTGCCCTGCTCCCTTCTCCCAATCTCAGATAATGTGAGAACTGGCTCAACACAGCACGCTGTAAGCAAGGTTTATGGAGCCTACCTGACCACAATGCAAAGAAACTGAAAATCAATGGCAAAAGAAATCACAAAAACTACAGGAAACATAAGGAAATCAAACAACACCCTTCTGAACAACCAATGGATCACAGAGGAAATTAAACAGCATATACAATCAAATGATAATAGCGATAAATTATACTAAAACTTGTGGAGCTCAGTCAAAGCAGTCTTATAAGGGACATTTATGGTGAAGTACTCACACAGCAGGAAAACAGAATGAGCTTAAATAAACAACCTAGTGTTGAACCTCAAACTTCTAGAAAAAAGAATAAACCAAACACAAAGTTGTATGAGAGACAAAATTGAAAGAGAATCAGCACTTCCAAAATCATTCTTAGAAGTATTACACTGAATCCAAAACCAGAGAAGAATGCAACAATAAAGACAGCCCAATCTTGCTAATTAACATAAATTTAAAATCCTTAGTACTTACTGGCTAACAGGAGGCAGCAAATCATCAAGAAGTTTATACATAATTCTACATAGGATTCATCCCAGGGATGGCTCAGTATATGTGCAAATCAATAAATGTCATATTAACAGAACCAAAAACAAAAATTATATGATAATTTCAATAGATGCAGAAAAAGCTTTGACCAAAGCCCAAAACCCATTCATGATAAAAATCCTACAGAAAATTGGAATAGATGGTCTTTACCTCAATCTTGGAAAACACATCTATGCAAAACCAACAGCTAACATTATACTAAATGGACAAAAACTGATAGCTTTCACTTTAAAGTCAGGGATAAGACAAGGATGTCCACTGTCACCGCTACATTCAATATAGTTCAGAAAACATTAGACAGAGCAATTAGAAAAGAGGAAAATGATAAAAGGAATAAAGATAGAAAAGGAAAGACTGAAATTATCATTATTTGCAGATGACATGATACTTTACATAGAAGATTCCAAAAACTCCACCAAAAACTTGTAGATTTAATATCCAAATTCAATACAGTAGCAGGACACTAAATTAACACTCAAAAATCAAAAGCATTCCTGTGCACAAGCAACAAATTCACACAGAGAGAAATTACAGAAAACACATCCTTCACAATAGCATCTAAAAAAGTGAAATATTTAAGAATCAGTCTAACAAAGAATGTAAAAGATTTTTAAAGATTATAGTACTCTAAAATAAGATCAAAGAGGATAGTAGTATATTTTGAAAAATAAAATCAAAGCAGATATCAGAAAATGAAAAGGTATCCCTTGCTCTTGGGTAGGAAGAATTAACATAGTGAAAAAGGCCATACTGCCAAACCTTCTATACAGACGTAATACAATACCAATCAAAATATCACTAGTATACCTCACAGATGTAGAGAAAACACTCCTTAAATTCATTTGGAACCAGAAGAAATTACAAGAAGTTTGCAGTTTGAAACTGTTTCATGCTCAATCAGGGAATCCATCATTTTTCTATTCTGCTCTAATTTTTTGTCAATGTCTTCTTTAATATTACTTAAGTCTTTCATTATAGTTATCCTTTCTCTCTCTACTTCAGAGATTATTTCTGCTCTGCTCTCCTCTTTACCTTTTTGCAGTTGTTCTCCTACTTTAGATGCAATTAATTTAGTGATGTCTTTTTTTGCTTCAGGTGTTATTTCTGTTCTGGTTTCCTCTATCCATTTCTGCAGTTGTTTTTCCACTTCAGATTCTATTAATTCATGCATTTCTTTTTTAATTCAGATGCTATCTTTGATCTGAGTTGCTCTATAAATTTCTGCACTTGTCTGTCTACCTCAGATGTTGCCCATTCGGAGGTTTCAGCTGCATGATTCCCATTTTCTTTCATGGTAGTGTCTCCTGTATTAGTTCTGGGTGGGCTTGTGATCTGAGATTGCATCTTACTCCTTGTCTTTATCCTTTTGTGTAGCAGTGATCTATGCACTTTGGTGATGTTATGCTGTTAGCGCCTATGGCAGTTTGGGTCTGAATCCCCCAAGCTTGTTCCCCTCTAGCCGTGCCTGGCTGCTGTTTGGAGCTCAGGCAGCTGGCTGCCGCGATGCCCTGTGGTCCGGACTGTGAGCTGAATCAAGGCTCAGGGAATGAATGCGGAGCTGGGAGAGTCTTTGCCTGGTCGCTACGCGGCTGGTTGGGATGCAGGGTGTAGTCGCAGCTGGAGTTTGGGGGATGGACCGGGCTGGGAGCATCTTTACTTTGTCACTGTACAGCCCTGGTCTGGAAGTCCTCTTTATAATCAAATGGAAAGGCAGGCTTGTAAAAACATTGTGATATTTCATCTGCTTTACTCCTCATGCTGGCAATGCGTGACATATTGGTTCCTACCTAAAGTAAAGATGATCATGGAAGGAAAATATTTTTAATTCAACTGGGACATTTAAGCAGCCAGTGTAACTAAAGACATTCATGAAAGGAACTTCCAGAACTTTTTCAGAAAGTGGCTAGAATAATGGGGTAAGTGTATTTGTAGCAAGGAGGCTGATGATAATACATGACCTGGCATTGGCTTCTCAGTGTTCCCAATGACTCAGCTGTAGAAACAGATAGCAGTGCCCATGGTTACAAGTTACTTACCACAAGTACCTAGAAACTGAGAAAAAGGTAGTAGTAGCAACTCTTGGCAGTATGTAGACATCCTGTAGAGATTCTTATATTAATAAGGGGTCTTTTGTTAGAGGCTATGGTCCAACGGAGAGATAAAGGCAAGAACTGAGAACATTTGGGGTATGATTGGTAGTGTGGCCTTTTACACAGCTGAAGACTAGTAAGGCCTGGGGAAGCTCATGGTACATACAGTTGTGGGCAAAACCTTGGAGTAAAGCAGACTACTCCACTTCCAGATCACCCAGAACAAGATCACATGGACTCAAGGCCCCATGGCGTCATAAAGATAATGTTCAAAACTCTTATAAAGACCTTTAAAATATAATACAAGGAAGCAAATCTTGCAACAAAGGCATGCAGTATCCTGTACCATCATTATTGTGAATTAGCCACTTGATTGCCTGCCATCACTTCAACATGCACACATTGCAACAGCAAATGGGTCAGTATACTTGGAGGCCAGCTTGATCACTAGGGAGACAGAGCTATTAAGGTGATGTTAGAGTGAATTTTTTTTTAAGTTTTTTATTCACTTGGTCTTAACCATCCAGCAGAAAAGTATAGCCATGAGGTATGAAAAGTAAAGCTATATTAATATGCTGAGTTGCAAAAGGCTCAAGGTAATAACGTCAGACAATTGCCAGTTCTGCTGATAAGCCACTACTATTATGGACCATTGGACTATATTGGGTATTTTGCTGAATTCAAGTACCTACAATATTTGGACTGGCATCAAGTATGAAAAAGTCCTTTAAAGACTTTTCCCAATGCAGCTTCTATAACAGCACTGAACACCCATCTCTGACAAGACAAAACAAAAAAAGAGATATAAATTGATTGAGCTATTGAAGAGGATGAATGCATTAATGTTGCAAAATGGGTCCTTGAGATAGCTTCTTGTATGATGGCTCAGAAGGAAAAGTAGGACTCCAGATCTCTGCATGGAGGTTGTTTTCTACTGCAGTTAGACTGGAGCAGGGCATGTTGGTGAGCTGCACATGGACACAGTGCTGAAGAAGGCTGGAGAGGAGGACATGGCCAGGAAACACTGCTGTCAGAATCAGCACTGTGGTGGGCAGAAGCCGCTGTTTTGGGTGGTAGGAATGGGACAGGAAGGAACAGAGGTTTGTAAGGGGGGGGTGTGCAACCTGCACCAACAGAACTCACTACTGTAGCTGGATGGCTGTCCCTGGAAAGTGCTCCCTGGGGGGGCAACAAGTGGAAGTGTGAAGGGAAGGGGTTCCTGGGGCCAAAATCATTCAACCATGGCACGTTTACTGTGGATAATTTCTTGTAGAAAAGGTGCACCAATGTCACGGACTGACTACAATTCCAAGTTCTTTTTTGTTTGTAATGCTTCAAATTCTTCATTTCTGGTTATTGATCAGAAAAAAATCAGGTTGCACCAATGAGGTGACCTACCTCATTTCCTTTTAGGTTCTTTCTGCTGAATCCCAGCCTCACAGAAATTACAAAGAGCCTCAACTCTCCCCTGCTGCTTTCTTCTCCCTCAGTCCTTAGAAAGCACACTAGGTAGCCATTTTCTTCCCTTACTTCCATGGCAGAAGAATGGAAGGGAAATCACAAAAGACCACCTTTGTTGAAGGCTTTACATGAGCTGGGTGCACACAATAATCCTGTGGTATAGGAGTGAACATTTGCCCCATTTTGCAGATGAGGACACTAAAGGTCACTCACTCTGGATTGTTTCCTACACAGTACTGATAATGAACTCTGATCATTTTTATATTTGTACCTTTGTCTGTCTGCCCCTGTAGATTGTACATTCTAGGTGACAAGACTTTTGTCTGTTGTACATACAGCTATACATATCTAGTGCTTAAAGGTGCATGAGGTACGTCACAGAGTATTAGCACCTTGTGCCTTCTTTCAGGTTTTGATTTTGCTCTGCTTCTAAGCTGGTAACATGGCCTGTGTCATAACTACTGGAAGGAAATGTAATACTCTTGCATTAGACACAACAGACGACATTCTTCACAGCACAATAAGCAGCATGAGTAATAGCGTGTGATAACAGAGGAACCTACATGCATTCTTTGTATGGAGTTAGTTTACACTACAACTGAAAGACACAGCACTGGGCTCACAGAACTCAATATTTGTTGTCAGCAGAAAGCACGTGTACTTTTCACCCTAGAGGATGACTCAACTCCAAAGATAGCTTTCTGCAGAGATAGCTCTAAGAAATGGAGCTGGTAAAGAGGCATCAGGGAGTGCTGGAGAAGAGCACTTTTCTAGTTCACATGAGGCCTTGGATTCAATCCTCATTACAAAAAAAAAAAAAGAAAGAAAAAATTGTTACGTCTTTTAATTCTTTACATTCTCGGAAAAAGTTGCCAAGCACAAGAGACACGAAGAGGAATGTCTCCTGATGTCCCCCCCCCCCCACTTATCCCCACTCTGTTACCTCATGTGGAAAAACAGGGATGAGAGAATTTCCCTTATACAATAAGTATGAGTGTTAAATGGCTCATGTGCTCAAATGCCATTTTTTCAGCAACAACTTCCCTGATTATCCCATTGAAATTTGAAGTTATATCGTCCAGATTCTCTGAAAATATTGCTTTTCTTCATAAGACCTATCGCTATTGAATATAGTTAATATTTTACTTATGTATTTCTTTCATCATTGTTCCCAGCATCATCATAATGCAATATTGGAAAGCTTTCCTACCCATCTATTTTTGCTTATGGCTTTGTGCTCTATGCCTAAATAAGGGCCTGGTGTTCTGTAGGCATAAATCATAAAATACTTGTCAAGTGAGTGATAGTACCTAGACTAGTACACAAAAGGCAGCTCAATATAGGCCCACTTCTCTCTTATTCTGCCCCTGCCTTTTGCCTATTTTTTCAAGTGCCTGGTAACCCCCAATTGGATTCAAGGAAGACACTTTACAGATATTGCAGACTGCTCAGGATGGCCCTGAGGAGGAGGAAGCTTTCTGCCTTCCTGGCCAGCTGTATATTGTTGGGCTCTAGACCATTCTGCCACCTGCCATACACACTGAGCCCCTGAAAGCCCAGAAATCTACCTTCCCTATTCTCCTATCCCTTTGCTTTAATCTGATCCATAGTAGAGTGCCAGTGGGCTTGGGAATTACCTCATCTTGAATCTGAATAAGAGCACCCAGATTGCATTAAAAAAAGGATAAATCACAAATTCTTAAATTTTGTTGAGTTCTGGATATAAGCTAGACCCTTTACAAATGTTTTGTCAGGGAATCCTCATACTTACACTACAGAAATATTATGTGTTGTTGCTTGTGTTTGACAGGCAAGGAAAATAAAGATCATAAGGGCTAGATGTCTTATCTTAAGATGGTACTGGAACTGGAACTGGAACCAGGCAGGAAAACTCTAAAGTCCATTGGTGATGAAGGTGCTCAGGAACTCAAGGCAAGCCTTTGGAAGGAAGGAAGTGTGGAGTGAACATAGGGCATGTCATTTCCAGCCTGTTCTAGTCAGAATTTTACTAGAGGAATAGCTATAATACAAGGAACATGTATAACACAGGATGTGCCATCCCCAGAGTCAGATGACGAAGTGTGCCAAGAGCATCTGCACACTGCCCACAGAAGGATTCAGTCCCAAGGCTTTTATACTCGCTGCAGTGTTCCATCCCTAATGGTCTCTAATGGTCTTAACTGGTTTCTACCAGTTCCTAGCAGTCTCTAATGGTCAGCCATTGTATCTGAAAAGGAAGGCAGAAGAATCTGCTACGGAAAGCTGAAGGATACCATCTAGAGGCTGATGAATCTGTGTAGGAAGCCAGGTGATAAAGTCCAAACTGAGTTATTCTGGGTCAGGGCCCTCATGGCTCACAGTGTGAAACAGCCAGGCAATGCAGCCAAATTGATAAAATGTATCAACCACCAGGCATCCTGCCAAGTTGACACAATGTATCAACCACTGCAATCCACCCCTTGTCAACTTGGCAACTAGACATATTTCTTTAAATCAGTCTCCAGATATAGAGATATGCATATAATTGCACCAAACATTATATAACTATATTATCCTACATATAAACAGAAATGCACTCATACCTTCAACATTGACATAGGTTAATCCATATTATATTATAATACAACTATATACAGAGGTGAAATAGTACAATTATAATCCCCCTTTCTACTACGAAGTAGTAGCTGATATTTGGAGCTACCTTCTTCTACTACACATTCTGTATTCCCTTGGCCCTCAGCAAGTACCTCAGCAGGTCTTGGTTCTTTCCCTGGTGGAGTGACCCATACCTTCGTTCCTGAAGGCTCTGGACCATATCTCATGGTTGTTGTAGCTTCCCATTCACCTTAATAACAGGGCATGGCAATACTAAGAGGCGCCCCAAGGGATCTCCTGCACTCCATGTATATGCTTCCTTTCCTCCATTGTGGAGTAGTAGTCCTATTTCCCTTTGATAGTCTGGGTCAATCACCCCTGACAACACCGTGATTCCTTTTTTAGCTTGTTTCCTCAAAGGCTTGAGGAGTCCAAAGTGACCAGGGGGAAATCTTAGCTTCCAATTCGATGGTATCATTGCTGTGCTTCCTGGTACAAGCCTTCCCCTCTCTGGGCCTAGGACTTCTAGTCCAGCAGAGCATAATGTTGTGGGGACAGGAAATAAACATTTTGCTAGTGGATCACTAGGGGTAATGGTGAGTGGTACCATTCCTACCCCCACCCCTTGATTCCTGGACCCATGAATCCTGGCTATCGGAGACATAGTACCATACAGAGGGTGCTGATTCAAAGCATATACAGCCTGTCGAAGTACCTTACCCCAGCCTTGCAAATTATTGCCACCTAGCTGGCACTGTAACTGCATCTTCAAAAGGCCATTACATCGTTCTAACAATCCAGCTGGATGACAAGGTATATGGTAAGACCAGTGAATTCCACGAGCATGAGCCCACTGCTGCACCTCTTTGGCTGTAAAATGTGCTCCTTGGTCAGAAGCAATACTGTGTGGAATACTGTGGCAGTGGATGAAGCATTCTGTGAGTCCATGGATGGTAGTTTTGGCAGAAGCATTACATACAGCAAAGGCAAATCCATATCCAGAATATGTGTCTATGCCAGTGAGGACAAAGCACAGTCCCTTCCATGATAGAAGTGTTTCGATATAATCAATCTGCCACCAGGTCACAGGCTGATCACCCAGGGGAATTGTACCATATCGGGGCCTCAGTGTTGGCCTCTGTAGCTGGCATATTGGGCATTCAGCAGTGGCTGTAGCCAGATCAGCCTTGGTGAGTGGAAGTCCATGTTCCTGAGCCCACGCATAACCTCCATCCTTGCCACCATGGCCACTCTGTTCATGGGCCCACTGGGCAATAACAGGGTTGGCCAAGAAAGGATGTTGGCCACTATCCACAGAATGGGTCATCTTATCCACGTGGTTATTAAAGTTGTCTTCTGCTGATGTCACCTTTGGGTGAGCATTCACATGGAAAAGAAATACATTTACATCCTTTGCCCATATGCAGAGGTCTATCCACATACTTCTTCCCCAAATATCCTTGTCACCAATTTTCCAGTCATGCTTTTTCCAAATTCCTGACCATCCAGCCAGGCCATTGGTTATGGCCCATGAGTCAGTATATAGTCACACATCTGGCCATTTCTTTCTCCAGGCAAAATATACTATTAGGTGCACTGCCTGAAGCTCTGCCCACTGTGATGATTTCTCTTCACCACTGTCCTTTAGTCATGTCCCAGAAAGGGCTGCAATGCTGCAGCTGTCCACTTGCGGGTGGTGCCTACATAACGTGCAGAGCCATCTGTAAACCAGGTTCTAGTCTTCTCTTCCTCTGACAGCTGATTGTATGGTACACCCCACAATGCTATGGTTGCATGCTGGGAGACAGAAGGCAAAACAGCAGGTTTAGGAGCCATAGGTATCTGGGCAACTTTCTCATGTAATTTACTTGTACCCTCTGGGCCTGCCCTGGCTCTGTCATGAATATATCATTTCGACTTAATGATAGACTGTTGTTGAGCACGTCCAAACTTATGACTTGATGGAACAGATAATATCCAGGCCATGATAGGCAACTCAGGTCTCATGGTGACCTGGTGTCCCATAGTTAATTGTTCAGTTTCCACTAATGCCCAATAGCAGGCCAAGAGCTATTTTTCAAAGGGAGAGTAGTTGTCTGCAGAAGATGGCAGAGCCTTACTCCAAAATCCTAGAGGCCTCCGCTGCAATTCACCTATAGGGGCTTGCCAGAGATTCCAAACATCCTTATCTACTACTGATACTTCAGTTACCATGGGATCTGCTGTACCATATGGTTCCAGAGGCAGAGCAGCTTGATCAGCAGCCTGGACCTGTTGCAGGGCTTTTTCCTGTTCTGGGCCCCACTCAAAATTAGCAGCTTTCCAAGTCACTCGGTAAATGGGCCATAGCAGGATACCTAAGTGAGGAATATGTTGCCTCCAAAATCCAAATAAGCCCACTAGGTACTATGCCTCTTTTTGGTCATGGGAGAAGCCAGATGCAATAACTTAGCTTTTACTTTAGAAGGAATATCTCTACATGCTCCAAACCATTGGAGTCCTAGAAACTTCACTGCATTAGAAAGACCTTGAATTTTTGTGGGATTTATTTCCCATCCTCTGGCTCTCAAATGCTGTACTAACAAATCAAATGTGGTTGCCACTTCCTGCTGACTATGTCCAATAAGCATAACATCATCAATGTAATGGACCAGTGTAATATCTTGAGGAAGAGAAAAGCAATCAAGTTTTCTATGAACTAAGTTGTGACACAGGGCCGCAGAGTTAATATATCCTTGTGGTAAGACAGTGAAGGTATATTGCTGGCCTTGCCAAGTGAAAGCAAATTGCTTCTGATGGTCCTTATGGATAGGTATGGAGAAGAAGGCATTTGCCAAATCAACAGCTGCATACCAACTACCAGGAGATATGTTAATCTGCTCAAGCAAGGAAACCACATCTGGTACTGCATTTGCAATTGTAGCCACCACTGATGATGGTAAGCTACTGTCATTCTCCAGGACCCATCTGTCTTCTTCACAGGTCAAATGGGAGAATTAAATGGTGATGTGATGGGAACCACCACCCTTGCATCCTTTAGGTACTTGGTGGTGGCACTAATCTCTGCAATCCCTCTAGAAATGCGATACTGCTTTTGGTTCACTATTTTACCAGGAAGGGTAAACTCCAATGGCTTCCATTTAGCCTTTCCAACTATAATAGCACTAACATGACAGGTTAGGAAACCAGTGTGAGGATTCTGCCAAGTACTGAGTATGTCTATTCCACTTATACATTCTGGAACAGGGGAAATGACCACAGGATGGATTCGAGGATCTATTAGACCCACTGTGAGTCCAACCTTTGCCAAAATTCCATTGATTGCCTGCCCTCCATAGGCCCCTACTCTCACCAGAGGGCCACTGTGGTGTTTTGGGTCCTCCGGAATCACTATTAGTTCAGAACCAGTGTCCAGTAGTCCCCAAAATGTCTGATCATTCCCCTTTCCCCAGTGTACAGTCACTCGGGCAAAAGGCCTTAGGTCCCTCTGGGGAAGGATAGGAGAAAGATTGACTGTACACATTCTGGGGACATTAGGATCCTTTTCTAAGGAGACCTGGCCTCTCCATCATTCAAAAGGTTCTGGGTCTGTAAACTGGCTCAAGTCTGGGAACTAGTTGAGGGGCAGGGATTGCTTATTACCACAGTTTGAGGTAGGTCTCTGTTCTTTTGCCTCTAAATTCTTTTGTTTATATAAATATAGCGAAAATTTTGTAGGTTTCCCACCTATTTTACTTTTGTGAACACGATGGCTAATCAGCTGACACTATAGGTCTATGCATGTCAGATTACTCAGGTCATTGTTCTGCTTCTACTGTCTATGGCGATTAAGTGCTGCCACTTGACTTCTGCCACTTCGGGATCCAATCAAGGCCATGGCCCTTAAATTTCTTAATTGAGTAACTGCTGTCCCCACTGTGAGGTCTGGCAATAACAGGGCTCTTCAGGGATGCTGGTGTTCCCCTCACAAATCTGTTTCTCAAGGTGTTAGTGAAGGGCATGTTTTCAGGATCTTCCAAATGTGAAGGATTAGGGTTAACATGACAGATCTACTCCAGCGTTCCCATTTCCCTAAGCCTCTGGATCCCTTCATCTATAGTAAACCATGGAATATCAGGCATCTCTAACTCATTCACTGTGGGCCATCTTTTGAGCCACACTTCTGCCAGCCAGCCAAATAGACTGTTAACACCTTTTTTTACTCCACCAGCCACAACATTAAGTTCAGAGTCCCTACTTAGTGGGTCCACATCAACAAACTGAGCCTGATCCAGGTGTATGTTTTTTGCATCATTATCCCATACTTGTAAAATCCATTCCCATGCCTGCTCATTTGGCCTCTGCTTATAAGAATTAGAAAACTGAAGAAGGTCTTTGGGAGAATAATGGATCTCCTCATGAATCACCTTATGCACTTCACCTTTAGGTGACTTCAGTGATTGAAGCCTGGTTATGGGCCTAGAGGCAAAAATGGGTGGTGAGGGTGGGTCCAGAGGAGTCCCACCAGTATTCTGTTTATTCCATGCAGGATTGGTTTCTCCAGATATATTAGGAGACACTAACATGGCAGAGGGTAAGGGCAGTGATCCCTCTGCCACAGTGGGTGGGGAAATCTCTTCCTCAGGCAAAATAATCTCATTAGCATCTAAAAACTCAACATCCTCAGCCTCTTCAGGATCCTCCCACACATCTCCATTCCAATTCATGAAATCCCATTCTTTTCCAATCAATGCCCTCACTTTCGCTTCAGATATACTTTTGAGGCTGAGCATTTAATTTATGTTGCAGTTCAGCCAGTCGAATTATGAGGGACTGCATTTGGGTCTCTGCAACCTCGCCTTGTGGCTAAAGAAAGGAGATTATCTGTCAGGACACACTTAGAAATCTTTAAATTTTTTATCTGTGCCTGGAGTGGGAAATGCTGTCTTCAAGCTCAAAAGTTTGTCCAATGAGGCTAAGACAAACCAGCCAGCATCACTATATTACTTATTTTTCCAAAGAGATTCAAAATTTTTCTGCATGGAATCTCTAAATTCCTGAGATCTCACAAGTGGTGAATTAGGGTAATCAAATGGATCTATGTGGCATGTTAGGTTAAAAACATCATTCCAAGGAGTATCAATATACTCCTTAATATCAGGAGAGACCACGGTGTTTTTAGGTCTCATCAAATATCAAAGCCAATTCCAGGAACACCTAAGGCCATTAAAAAGTGCCATCGCTATATTCTGTTTCTCTAATCCCGCACCTGGTACCATATTCTGTTTTAGTCAGAGTTTTACTAGAGGAACAGATATAATACAAGGAACACATACAGCACAAGATGTGCCAGTTTGAGAGTCAGATGAGGAATTGTGCTGAGATCGTCTGCACAGTGCCAATTGAAGGATTCAGTTCCAAGGCTTTTATACTCACTGCAGTGTTCCATCCCTACCGGTCTCTACTGGTCTTAACCAGTTTCTACCTATTCCTAACAGTCTCTAACAGTTAGCTGTTGTGTCTGAAAAGGAAGGCAGAAGAATCTGCTACAGAAAGCTGAAGGGTCCAAACTAGAGGCTGATGAGCAAGAGATAAATTCCGAACTGAGTTATTCTGGGGCAACGTTGTTATGGTTTATGTCTAGTTGTCCCCCTAAAGCCTCATGAAATCATGGCATGGGGATTTCCAGAGTTTGAGACTTGACTCATGATCTACTGGGATTATGTGTTTTAGTACTGATGGAACTATGGGTCTGAGTCTTTCTGGGATTATGGGTGTGGTCTAAGGTAGATAGGCTGAGGCAGAGAGCCTGAATGTAATATAAAGAGAGACAGAAAGACAGACTAATGTTGTTGCTCTGTTGCTCCCTGCTCCCCTGGTTGTTCCGTTGCCTCTGTCACCATATTGTTGCTGTTCCACTGCCATGAACTGCTGCTCTCTGCCATGTGCCTCTCTGCCTTGGAGCCAGCCGAGTATGGACTGAAACCTCCAGTAACTGTGAGCTAAATAAACCTTTCCTTCCTTCATTTTGAGTGTTGGGTATTTGTCCTAGCAAGGAGTAAAAAGTAACTAAGATAAGGGCCCTCATGGCTCACAGTGTGAAACAGCCAGGCAATGCAGCCAAATTGATAAAATGTATCAACCACCAGGCATCCAGCCAAGTTGACACAATGTATCAACCACTACAAAGCCTCTCTTGGGCATTCTTGTTTTTCTGTGATTTAGAACTATTCAGCTGGCACTTGGATGAACTCCCTTATCTTAGACTACATTTAATGTAGAGGCTCTGCATCTGGTTTACAGTATAATCTTGGTGCGTGCGTGCGTGTGTGTGTGTGTGTGTGTGTGTGTGTGTGTGTGTGTGTGAAACCAATTACTCTTTATCTAATTACTCCTGTTGGAGTACATTGTACATAGCAGGTCCTTAGTAGATGACAAAGACAATGACAACAGCAAGTGTTAGAGCCACAGATATATGGTGAATTTTGGCTCTGATTCAGAGCAATTTTGTGACATTGTACCCTCTGCTCCATCCTCCAGTAATGGTTTCCTTGTCTGTAGAATGGACACAGAGAGTCAGTAATTTTTTTTAAAGGGAATCAGTACTTTTTTTAAAGGGTTGTAAATCAAAAATGAATGCAAGTGTAACTATTAGATGAATGCTTGGAATGTAAGTAATATTTTAAAATGTTAACTATCTGTTGTTGCTATTATTATTGAGACCTCATGCACCAAACACTTGAATAGTAACTTTTAAATATAATCTTAATCACATATAAGCATAAGAGAAATTACCTTCTATGCATATGGCTCAAAAATAGTGAATTTACTTTTCTTTCAATACTGTTAATTGAACACAGAGGCTGGTCAATGATAGGCAAGTGCTTTACCACTAAGCATGTAAAATTTTTAATTATGAGTCAGGGTCTTACTGGACTGCTCAGCCTGGTCTCAAATTCACAATCCTCCTGCCTCTGGAACAGATAGGACTACAGGTATTCACCAGTATGCCCAGTATTATAGTAACTTTTACACAATGTGGTAGAATTTGGAGTCCTTTGCTATGAACCAAATCGTGCCATCTTTTCTGAAGGAGTGGAGTGGTAAGCATTTCTGCTTATGTCATTTCTTTAGCAAAATACTTGGTGAAGCCCTTTGCAGTCACCAAACAATGGAGCATTTGACCTCAGCTTTCCGCAGAAACCTAGTCAGAGAGAATGAGGGGTATTTGGGAGGAGCTGAAGTTCAGAAACAGGATCTTTGCTTTCTAATGAGCTCCAAGTGGGAACAGGGTGCTGAGGGAGGGTCAAAGCACAGTTTGCAGGTGACTTCACTAGGCCCCACCCACCAGCTGCACTGGGCTTCTTCTAGCAGCTATGAAAGCAGGTAGCTCTCTGGGTGCTGAAGTTTGGTTTCTTTTCTCCTGGGAGTTGGGCAAAGAGGGACACAGAGCAACAATCATTAACTGAACAACTTAGTTCGTGGTCATACGGGTGCTTTCATTTCTGTTTATCCTTCTCCCTAAATTGGGAGCCTTGTCTTGAGGCTGAAATCACTCCTTTTTCGTGGGATAGGAGCAAGAGGAACTGATTTCTCGCTGAAAGGCGTATGTGCACTTTGTCCTGATGCCAGCTCATTGCAAAAGGCCTTTGAACTCATCAAGCAGTTGGAGGAAGTGGAATTGAAGCAAAGAGCACCACAGAATCATGGTTCAAACTTTTAAAATCTAGTTTGAGTGTGCGATGAATGGGAAGAGGCACCTTTCCCTTGCTCAAGGGCATCACACAGATAGAAGAGCTGTGAACCCCCACAGGAGACCGATTTTACCAGAGCAGGATAGAAGCCAGGCTTGCAAATTCTCAGGTTCCTTCTCACATGCTCTAAATCAGGATCTCAGAGCACAGGTTGTCTCATAAGTCAGCAGTTCAACAAGCTCCCCAGGTAACTCCAATGTACAAGAAAGTTTGAGGACAACTGGGCCTTTGAGAGTTATAATCCTGCTTCTACTACGTACCAACTGTGATCGTGGGCAAGCTATTTAACCTCTGTTATCCTTAGTTTCTTCCTCATAGATTGAAACAGTAATGTTATTGCTCACAATGTGGTTGGGAGGATTAAATGAGATGGTGTGTTCAATTAAAATGATGATTGTATTAAGTTTCTTGTTCTACTATACATTTTTCTGATTTCCCTTATAAATAGGATATACAAATTTATTTTTGTCTATTTGATGCATTCTTTCTTCTAACCAGCAGTTGTATGACACCTCTACCCTCTTATTAAAAATAGTATTTAAACATGCGCAGAAGCTGGGGATGTGGTTCAGTGAGCAAGCAAGAGCTTGCTCAGCATGTGAAGCTCTGGATTCAATTCCCAGCACTGAAAAAGAAAACAAAAAACCAAAAATAAAAACAGAAACTTCCTGTAATGGCTACAGATGTTTGCCATGGTATACCTATCTGAGAAGTGCCTACTGGAGCAGACTCCCCTTTCAGATGCAGGTTGCCCCCAGGAAGGCACAGTTACTCATATGGATGACCCATTTTACCTCTTGATCATAGAACGCTTAATAATGCTTTCCGATTTTGCCTGTAGCATACTTCATTGGATACCTCATTTTGCCCTCTCCTTGATGATCATTTGATCTTAAATTCACCTAGAGCCTTCCATTTAAAAAATAGTCATTGATCTAAAAGAGTTTTCCTCTGTAGAAGGGTTGTCCCAGAGATAGCTTCTATTCATAAGATACAAAGAGCAATTTGGCTTTTTGAAGTGCCAGTTCAATTTTGCTGGGCATTAAAATCAGATGGATAGTTTAAAAAATATTTCTAGGGTCTTCTCTTAGAGATTCTCAATTAAGTGATAATAAGTAGGTTTTAAAATATCCTCACCAAGGGAATTCTAATACAGTTAGGGTTTGGAATCATCTCTTAAAACTAGGTGAATTCATTCATTCCATTAATATTGAGTACTTATCACTTGCCACGCAGTGTTATAAGTGCTAAGAAGACAGCAATGAACCAGAGAGACAAATATTTCTACCATCATAGAATCTGATGTTTCTATTGAGAAGACAGAAAAGAAACAATGTAATTTATTAAAATATACACTATGATAAATGAGTGTGGAGGAGAAAAGTAGATGAGATCAGAAAGCTCATAGTGGTAGTCTTGGTGCATGAACAATTCACTTTGTGGCCATTGTAAGGACTAGAAATTTTACTGAGTGAGATGAAAAGGCATTGGAAGGATCTGGAGCAGAGTAACTAATGATACAATCTGACTTACAGTGGATCAGTCTGGCTACTGTGGGAAGACTAGACTTCAGGAGACCAAGGATGAAAGGCAAGACTATGTTGGACATAAGGGGTATTCTGATTTATCTGGGTGGTCTTCAGCTTTCTTAACCCCTCACCTGAGGGGCTTGGGTATAGTGGTTCATCAGCCTGGACTTTGTGTCATTTTGATAAAGAAGTAATTCAGAGGTGAAAATGTGCTTAGCGTTTGCAGCTGTGGCTTCTCTGGATTAAGAACTACACGCACACATACAAACACATGCACACACACACACACACACACACACACACACACACACGTACACATGCACCTTTGGTAATTTAAGTCCCTTTGTCTTATGCTTTTTATTTCACCTCAGACTCCCTTACCAACCTACCCCTTGAGGACTCTTAGACACATTTTCTTGTTAGTGACAGGTTTTCTGCTTGCCCCCTGCCTCGTTTTTGACAAAGAAGGACATAATGGTTTCTGCACTGATGTGAGTAAGATCTTATTATGGTGGCCACCTATGAAATAGCAGCAGGGAGTAGAGATGCTTAATGTGTCAAATGGTCATTGTCCTGGAAAAAATCAATACTTTAGATGGGACCCTGTGGGGAAATGGGAGTCAGAGCAATGTAACACTGTACTAATTGCAAGATAACCCATGTCTCACCTCTATTACCCCCTCTTCTCCTTGCTTTAGCCGTTGTTTCTTAGTATGAAAATAATAGTTCTTTTTTGAGAAAGGGACTTAGGGATGGATGGAGAGAGGATTGAGAGGAGGAGAAGGGAAAGTATAAAGGTTAAATGATGAGACTAGTTTTTGATCAGTGCTTATGATGTGGCAGCCAGAGTTCTAGGTGCTTTACAGATAAAATCGTATTCAATTCCTACAATTGATAAACTAGGTTTTATCATCAAACCCACCTTAAAGTTGAGGAAATTGAGAAATGTACCTTTGGAAATGCACCTTTCATTTCAGAGAAATGAAAGAACTCATTCAAGGTGGCACAGCTTTTAAATGGCCAAGCCAGTCTGGCTAGTGCTGAGTAAGCTGCATCAGTGATCAAGTGTTTTGCCCATCATTAGTTCTATTGTGTAGGAATCCTGGGCTTCACACTGGCCTTTCCTGATTTTATTCTATTCATTTTGATGTATTTCTCAGGGTTAGGAATGGAGGCGGAGAGGAAAGGTGAAGAACCTGGGCTGGTGACAGTAGCTGTGGAACTGGGCCTACTTTTGTTATTAGTTTTTAAAACAAGAGCCCCAATATGCAGTTGTTTTCTTGTTATTAGATCCTTTCAGTGGATGGTAGAAAAGCAATGTTTAGTTAATTGAGCATGGTGTCAAAGCCATTTAATTTGGTATATCCACTTTTAATTTTTTAAGGTACAGGGAAATGAACTTGAATTAGTTATAAATCCTAAATTTAGATTACTTTTTTTCCATTTATGTATTTGTTACGTGGTCACACCATACAGCTTGGATTCATTGAGATCCTCCTGTTTTCAGCTTCCCCAGTGCTGGGATTATAGGTGTGTGCCACCATGCCAGACTTGGTTGCTGGCTCAGTACACCCCCACGCGCAGGGCTGGCTCTTAGTCTGTTGAGCTATCCTGCCGGCCTTAGATCATGTTAAATAAATATAGTTTCATTACTTTCAGTAACAATAACATAAGCTAATGTGTCAAATAAAGAACTATATTAATAAATAGATTAAAATCATTCCTTGCTTTTTGAAAATGGTTTTTTCATTGTTTAAAATCTCTGAAAATGCTTACTTTTTCAAGAAAAATAAAAGCTCTTCTTGTCATTTTGTCTATTCATTTGCTAAAGAAAGCTGTTTTTTTTTTCCCCACAGATCAATGCATGATTCAGCTCTTAACTGAATTAGTACAAAATTTGAGTGAAAAATTGATTTGCTAGTTTTCTCATGCCTCTTCAGATTCTTCATGTTTCACCCTGAACTCTAACTCCTTTTGCTAAGGCCTCCCTTTCCTCAGTGAATTTAGGATAAAGAAGGGATCTCTAACATCTATTGCTGAGCAACTTGGGACACCCAACTGAACTGAATCATTTTGATTTGAGTGTGCATGACCCACCTGAGGATTGTTGCCAACCGCCTGAAAGGAGAACTGGAGGGGAAGATGGCATACTGTTGCTAGAGAACCTTGTTATACTGGTTTTCCTGATATGAACTCAGTTGTTCTTATCACTGGAAGAGTTCAAGCCTTCATTGTCACTGAGGCTGGCTGCTATTCTCTTCAGGGGAGCTCTAGTTCTTACCTTAAACATTACTTTCTGGCTCCAGTGCAGATCCCTCAGCCTGGTGGCACAGATCCATCACAGCTCTGGTACAGAGTTTGCAACTTCCACTACTGACCTTTGGGCCTACCCAGTGTATATCCTCGATACAGACTTGCATCACACATTATCATGGTCTCTAGGCCAACAGCTGGACTCATGGAGGGCATTGCAATGGGCTCTAGGTCTTCACTTAGATTCACTGATGGTTCAACTTATGGTGCAAAAGCTTCTTGATATTAAGCCACAGTTGTTGACTCATGATATGTACTGTGCAAGCTGGTATTTTTTTCATAAAGCCTTTGGTGACACCAATAACATCAAAAGTTCTACCTATTCTATAGTGTAGCAGATTTAGTATTTCTTTTTTAATATATAAATGTTAATCTTTTCTTTTGTATTTAGCGCAGGGTCTATAGGGTCTATAGTGTCTCACTACACAGATTGAACTTGTAGTGATTTTCCTGTTTTTAGCCTTGCAAGTCCCAGGATTATAGATAAGTGCCACTACACCCTGTCTCAAACGCTGTCTCAGTGTGCCCCGAGGGCACGGCTCCCATGGATCAAACTTCTAACCCCTGCATCTGTCTAAGCAGATGCTTTAATTCACTGAGCTATCTGGCCAGTCCTTTATTTGATCTATTTGGTATTATTTTAGTGCACAGTGAGAGATATGTATCTAGTTTTACTCTGTGGCATGGGGGAAGCCAGTTTTCCAGCACCATTTACTAAAAGGCTATGTTTCTTCCAGTGAAGGTGTTTGGCCCCTTTGGCAAGGATTAGATGACAGAGTGTGTTGCGAGTTGTTTCTGTATCTTCTAGGGACTTCATTTGAGCCTAAGGTCTGTTTTATTTTATTTTTGTTTTTTGCCAGTACCATGTTTTTATCACTATGGCTTTGTAGAATAATTTCAAGTCATGGATTGTGATGCCCCATCTTACTTTTCTCTTATTGTTAAAACAAAGTACTGATGCCCAAAGTTAAAAGGAATAAAAACTTATTTAGCTCATTTTGTAGAGGCTTCAGTTCATAATTAACTGGCACTAAGGCAGGGTGGCTCATGACAAAGGAGCAATAAATCATGGTGCCTAGAATGATTGAAGACAGCAAAAGTAGCAAGAGCAAAACAGAATGATTAAAACACTGTGAGTTTGGTCAGAAAGGACGCTGCAATGGACTGAAAAGATAAGAGCACAGGAGACCTTTATTGCTGAGGAGAATGGAAAAAATTGCTTGAGGGCATCACAAGAAGCAGTAGGAATCCATCCTTTGCAGCCTCAAAATTGCAAAGGAGGCCCAGGATATATTTCACAGGCACAGCACCTGCCTGGCAAGCATGGGGTTCTCAGTTCAATTCCTGGAACCTAAAAGAAAAAAAGATGCAAAAGTGAAAGTAAGAAGAAAGCTGAAGGGTACAGTGTTTCAGAATGATGGCCCCACCATATTCCAGATTGTCAGCAGCAATTGGTTCCTCAGAACTGAATTCAGAGTGCTCAGTAGTCCAGGCACTCAACCCCTATGGCCAAGAGGAAGGTAAATCTGACTACTGCTCCAGCTGACACCAGACTTTGGAATCATTCACATGGCACTGGTTTTAGGCATATGCATAATGCAAGAGTTTTTGGGTTGGAATGGCTTCCAACCAGATTTCAGAAGGCCTGGGGAGGCCAGGCAGTGTATCTTGAGAGGGCAGTGTGTGAAGCTTTGAATGTGAAGCCAAAGGTTCAATGAAGACCTAAGTCATTCAGAGAAGCCAGGAATGTGAATCATCTGAGGAAAACTGAAAAGATGGAGCGGAGAAGGCCCATGAGAAAAACTATAATAGCTACAACCACCAGAAGTGCCACATGTATGGAACCACCTAAACCCTTTAGAGTTCACATCTTGCCACAGATTTCACTGGATGCTGGATGTGGAAATAGAGGATGTAATGTTTACCCTTCTGGATTTTGGACTTGCTTTGGTCCCATTCCTTTGTATCTCCCTGTTTGTAACTTTTGTAATGGAAATGTTTGTCTTGTGCCATTGATTATTGAAAGTGTATAAACTTTCTTTTCATTTGTTCAGAGGCTTTCAGTTAAGGTTTTTCCTTAGATCGCAGAGGAAACTTGGGACTTGGACTCTTCAGCAATACTGAAACTTATAGGAATTTGACAACTCCTAGAGATGGACTAAATGCCTTTTGGTGATTTAATATAATGTCTGCTGTTGTTTGTCATAGGTTCATTTTACAATATTGAGATATAAAGACTATCTCAATATTTTGCAGGGCTTTTTAAAATTAATGAATGAGTGTTGGACTTTGTCACACAATTTTTCTGTATATATGGAGATGACCATGTGTTTTGTTCTTGGCTCTGTTAATATGATGTATTACATTTGTTTATTTGCATATGTTGAGCCATCCCTGCATCCCTGGGATGAATCTTACTTGGTCATGGTTTATAAACTTCTCGATGATTTGTAGCAATTTGTTTGCCAGTATCTTTTTTTTCAGAACCAGGGATCGAACTCAGGACCTTGCACTTGCCAGGCAGTCACTTGTGCCCCTGCGCTAGCTCCCTAGCCCCCAGTTTGCCAGTATCTTGTTGAGGAGGTTTTGCATCTATATTCACTAGGAAGCTATATAGCTCAGCAGACTACCACACCTACTTAGGCAGAACACAGAGGCTGCGGTTCAATCCCCCATGTGCCATGCCAGCCCCACCCCCGGGGCACACTGCAATGGCTATTAAGACTGGGTGTGGTTGTGCGTGCCTGTAATCCCAGTGCTTGGGAGTGTGAACACAGGAGGATCACTACGTGTCCAATCTGTGTAGTGAAACCCTATATACCTTGTACTAAAAAGTCATTTAAAAAAAAGGAAGAAAAGGAGACAAAAACGTCCACTTCAGGGCATTCTCTGCTATGTCTGGTGTATAGAGAGGGCTAAGAGATCACCAGATTCATCAATCCAGGTCCCCAGGATTGATCTTAAGAAGCCAGCAGTGGAATTATAGTTGTGGTAGATAATCCCAGCAAACCTGGACCTTTACTTTCACAGAAGCTATGCTAATTTTCATTTTTATGAGGCTAGAACCTGAGTTTCTCAGCCTGCAACACTCAGAGTGCCTCCTGTCAGTTTTCACTTGGCTACATGCTGACTTGAATTCAGCTCCTTTCCTTCGTGCAAGCTAAAACTTGGCTGCACCTCACCATAACACTTTTAGCTTCTGGATGGAGTCAACCCACAGCTGCTCTGAGTTCTGACTTCAATCGCCCCCTTTGTGAAATGTCTACTGTCCAGTCACCTTCTCCTGGTGGAGGGTGTTCTAAACCCAAATAATTCACTGCTCACTGCCATCTACAGAGTCCACTGCTCTATTACACTGGTGAGTTTCATTGTGGAGGTCTCTGGGGTTGCCAATAGTCATTGTGCCTCTGCAGGTTCAAGCTATCCCTCACAGTGGGCCCAGGTTCACAGAGAAAGTGATGCTTATGACCTCCCTTTTCTGCATTGTGATATTTTTTTTTTTGCTCTGTTCATGGGCTGTAATTCTTGCTTTAGATCCTTGCTGGGTTCCAGGTCCCCACTTCCCTCCTCCTTCTCTTCCTCACATTGCTATGTTGCAACATCTGGATTCCAAATATTGGAGATCCTCCTCTGCTGCTCATTATTATGTCACTTTCTTTGAATTCCTCTTCACCAATTCCCTTTTGTCATTTATTGATAAAAAAGTCAAATGAGAAAACTCAGTAACCTCTATTTAGTATTGAATCATAATACCTGATAGAGCATCGTACTTTTGTAAAGATATCTATCAGCTGGCTGTACACCTGGCATGTGACCTTCTTGACTGAGTGGAAGTTGAAGCTGCACAGCAAAGGTGCAAGGAGGTGACATACTGGGACACAGCCTTTCCAGGTGAAGGCTGTTGGTACTCAGCAGGACAGTCTCCTCACAATAGACATATCTGCCTGTGGGACCATACATAGACTGTGTAGATATGCAGCAGTCCAAACTGTTTAAACCTATAGTGCTAATTTAATGTACATTGCTCCATACCAATTCAATAATTTATTAGATAGTGTCAGGGAACACAACTGGCAAAACATAGCAGACATAGCTATCAGATTCCTGTGATGTGGGTTTTATGAATCTGATTATGGGTACATCATACTGCAAAAGAGACACAACTAGATAAAAGGGAGGATTATGGTATTTTTTGGTTCTTATCAAGATCCCCTGGCGGTTTGGTCTTAGGAAGTTGTTAAGGCACACGTTCTTAGTGCACTAGATTTAATACCCATGTTCGGGCCAAGAAATAGGTTAGAAACTTGTGGTTTTGGTAAGAGACATAAAGAATAAAATCAATGTAACCCATGAAATAGCAAATTATATACTCTCTGAAGAAAGACACTGTTATTATTTTGTTTGCTGCTATTCTCTTACTAGCACCTAGACAATGAACTGTCAAGTAGTACACATTCTACAAATACTTGAGTGAATGACTGAATGAATACAAGAAGAGGAAAGAATCTTTAGAATTAAGGCACCATAAAGTGAGTGGGTTATTTTAGGGA
>PVKN010006079.1:8314-29384 GCA_004027915.1 Capromys pilorides
CCGTCTCTGTCTCTGTTTTTCACCCCTCTGCTACTTCCTACAAGTATTGGAAGTTGTTCTGCATTTTAGGCTGCCCTGTAATGCCCGGTTCCATCATTATGAACAGAACAATTGCTAAATGTCCTAAATGACTTGTCCCATGCAAAGGACATTAGCCATCTTATCATGAAGTTATGGTTAGAAGGCTTTCAACCTACATGTTCCCTTAGACTTCCTGGCTTGAAATACAGAGCAAGTAGTTCCTCTTCTTACAGTTCATGAGTGACAATGCATGTTACTTTAGCAGAATTATTAAATTCTAACAGCTAATATTTAATATCACTATATGATGAATGACTTATAAGGACTATCACATTTGATGCTCCCTACCTGATTATGCAATTTGTTCACTATTACAAGGCTAGAATTCAACAAAGTTGGGATTCAAATCCTGACACTAAACTTTAGGAGCCATGGTTATAATCTCATTCAAAGCAACGAATAATATATGCAGCTATATTCCCCCATACTTAATTCTCACTTCCACAAAAACCTGTGTAGGCTCTTCTACCCACAGATATCACCTCAATGGAGAAAGAAATCCCTTTGAGGAAACATATATATATATATATATATATATATATATATATATACACACACATATATATACATATATATATTCACATGATTCATATCATATCTGGAACATGCATCAAAGGTACGATCGACTTATCCTGCTAGTTTTTGCATAAGAAAAAAATAGAAGGAACAAGTTACTGTCTATACACACTCAAAAGCAAAATGCTCATGTAGTTCAAGAAATCACCCAAAATCGAACATGTTTATTCCTTTTAGTTTGTGTGTGTGTTATGATTTGTGTCTAGGTGTCCCCCAAAGCCTCAGGTAGTCATGGAGCTGCTTCTAGAGTTCATGATTCATTCATTGTCTAATGCTGGCATTATGAGTGTGTTACACCCAGAGATAGCTTGAATGCACCACAAGGAAGGGAGAGAGGCTTGCTCTCAGCTGCTGCCACCACTGCTCCTGCCTTTTTGCTATTGCTGTGTGGCTGATTTTTGCTGCCACGAGTTGCTGCCATGGATTGCTGCCCTTTGTCATGTGCTACTCTGCCTTGGAGCCAGCTGAGTATGGCCTGAGACCTTCACAAACTGTGAGCTAAATAAGCCTTTCTTTCCTTAATTTTGGGTGTTGAGTATTTTGTCCCAGCAATGAGAGAAAAGTAAGGAAGACAGTGTGAATCTGGAATTGAAAGATTTTTGTGTTGTTTTGTTTTGGCTTAGTTGTCTTTTTAAGACATGGTCTGGTTATGCAGCTCAGGCTGGCCTTGAGCTCACTTTGCAGCCCAGGTTGGTCCCAAACTTGCAATGATCCTCCTGCTTCAGCCTCCCGAATGCTGGGATTACAGATGTGTGCCTCCATGCCCACATGAAGTATTGATTTTCCGTGAGTGCCTACTGTACAAAGTCCCTGACTGTGGTAGATTGACAACTGGTGGGCAACTTGCAACGCACAGTTTAACTGTAGCGACGTACTCAGGTGGGAGGCCCACCTGAGGATTGTTGCCAGAGCATAAAAGGCAGAGCTGGAAAAGAAGAGAAGCAGTTAGGGAGCTGTTGGTTCTCCTGGGGGACCTTGTCGTGCTTGCTTTCCTGCTGTGAATGTGGCTATTGTCAAAGGCGCTCCAGGGGGACCTGGCGATCAGTACCAATGGCTATGGTTCACTTTGGGGGAGCTCCAGTCCTCACTTAGAGCCTTGCTTCTTGGTTCCAGAGGGGAAGCCGATACTGTTCAGGGTCCTGGAGCAGCTTGTTGGGCTGACTTTCTTGATATAAAATTGTCTATCCTCATCCTTGGAGGAGCTCAAGACCTCGCTGTCACTGAGGATGGCTGTGGTACCCTTCAGGGGAGCTCTGGTTATTACTTTGAGTGTTTCTTTCTGGCTCCAGGGCAGATTCCTCAGCCTGCTAGCACAGATCCTTCACTCTGCTGGCACAAACGTTCCAGGTTGCACCCCTGACCTTTCATCCTTCCCAGCTCAGATACACGAAACAGGCCTGCACAGGACATTGTCGTGGGCTGTAGGCCTCCAGCTGGACGCACAGAGGGAATTGTCATGGCTCTAGGTCTTCTGCTGAACTCATGTAGGTTATTAACATGGCATCCAGGCCCTCAGCAGGATTCTTTGGTCTTTAGCATGTGAACAGATTTTCTGCACTCTGTTTGTGTACGATTCTTCAGTGACTACTATAAAATAGTCCTATAAATTGTGTGTCTTGCATTGTTTCCCCTCGTAAGCCCCAGACTACAACTTTGACCTTTGATGTCTCTCTCTTCCCAACACAACTGTCCTGAAGCATCTAACAACCCAGGGGTCAAATCATGAAAAGTTTCTATAGTTTGATCACACAACGGTAACTGAAAGCTCCTTCAAAACCAGCCCAATTGCTCCCAGGAGAAAATCTAACTCAATTTTTTTCAGATCCTCAGTCAAGAAATAAATCATAAGAAATTTTCAAAGAAAAAGCAAAAATCAAAGCTTCTAAGACTGTCACCCACAGAGACTTGGGTGCCACCACTTAGTCTAGTGGGTAGAGGTCTAGACTGCAGGTTCAAGGGCTTGTTCTTCTCCTACCAGACAAATGGGCCTGGGCCTCTCTCTTCACCTCTCTAAGTCTCAGTCTCCTGCCAGTAAGGTGGGCACAAAACCCACCTCAGAGAGTAATGGCAACGCAGAAACATAGTTAAAAAGTAAACATCTCTGGAAATCCACCCTATACCGTCATATAGTCAGTACTACGGGAACTCAGTGTTTATAAGTTCTTAATTTAAAAAGAAATCGTTGAATTTGGAAAGCAAACTACCAATTGCATAAGAGATATTAGCCTTTACAAAGTTTTGGAGATTTTGTTTAATGTTTAATGTATTTCTATTTACTCCGATGTTAGGTGAGATATGAGCCTAATGCAAAGAAACTAAAGAAAAGATTGAATAAATTTATAACTTTTTTAATAATTGTTAGAGTTTTATACATTCTAGTCTATTAAGAGAATAAAAATGAATTGAATTCTTCTGATTACAAAAGAGAATTTTTCAGTAAAATTCTTTAGAAAATGGCCAATTTCCATCTTTTCCAGAATGTCCATTTTTCATGGGATGAGTCCAGTTCTGAGTGGGTTCTGCTGGCATGCTTAAGGAGTTGGTCTGCAATCCTGAATCTCGAGAGGTCATTTGAAGTTAGAGCTGCTTGCATGTGATTATTTCCAACCTGTTAGAACAATCTTTTTTAAAAAAAAATTTATGCATTTGGCACAGGGTCTCACTCTTACTCAGACTCACAGTGATCCTCCTGTTTTCAGCTTCCGCAGTGCCAGGATCACAGATGTACACCACCAGGAGCCTGGACTCGATCGCCAGCTCAGCACACCGGGGAGCGGGGCCAGCACAGCATGCAGTACAGGGGATCGAACTCCCTTTTAGAATAATCTTTGACATGAATTTTTTTCTCTTTTAATTCCTGCAAGTCACCTCATCCTCCAAAAATTAACTCCTTTAGCCATCATTCCCACCAAACTATAAAATAACAGGTGGTGATCTGTGAGTACAAGGATGCCTGAAGTTCAGTTTGTCCAGCCTCCAGTCACCACTACATAGAATTCCACACTTAGCAGTTTTCAGTTCATTAGAGTCAGACTTCCATGAAAGCAGAGACCGTGTCAGCCTCCCATCTGACTGTGCAGAGAACGCCTAATGTCTTGCCTGACACATAATAGGTGTTCTACAGAAGTCTATTAAATGAATTTTTAAAAATTCAGAACATCATTCAATAATACAAATGCCTTTAGCAATGATATCCATCCTTCTGCCTTTAATGGACTTGAAGTAATTTAAATGTCACTGTGTGACAAAGTCATGTTAGACTGTCACCTCCATGATGCATGTAGACCCATGAGTGGGCAGCAGGAGGGCGTCCTACTCAGTAAGGTCCACTGGCTAAATCAACAAAGAGCCCCGTACCAAAATCATTTGAGGGTACTGGTCAGAGTTCTCTTCTGATGCTCCCCAGGTTTTCTGTGAATAAATAGATGAAGTTCCTAAGTTGCTACAGGTCCTGTTGGGAAACAGTTAGACAAGCTAGATGGCTTGAATGACTTCTCGAAACATGCCCCTACACACAAGCTTTGAATTATCAGGAAAATTGAATTTATTTTGACACCAAAAGTGAAATTCAAAGCCAGGCACAGTAGTGCTTGTCTGCAATCCCAGCATACTGGGAGGTTCACACAGTGAGAGGGACAGCAAGTTAGAACTGGCTAACTTAGTGATTCGGTGAGATCCTATCTCAAGTAAAAAATGAAAAATGGACTGGGGCTACCATCATGTGAAGGCTCTGAGTTCAATCCCCGGTCCCCCCCCCAAAAAAAAATTAAGAATCCTGGATGTATTCACACCCTGACAATGTATGGATGATGGATAGTGTTAGGGCTTAGATAAAGAACGTGCCCCAACACTCCCATGTACTCAGAGGCAGGGCTTTCTGAAGATGACTGGATCTTGGGGCATCAGTAGATTTTTTCCACTAATGAGTTCAGTACCTGAATGAACTGTTAGGAACTGGAGTCCAGTCCGAAAAGGCAGGTCCATGGGTGGTGGCTTGGGTGACACACACTCCCAGCTCCTCTCATGGTTCTCTTCTTCCTGACTTCATGACATGGGTAGCTGTCTCTGCCAGACCCTTCCACACCAGCCAACTATACACAGAAGCATGTAAAATAAGTCTTTTCTCCTTTAAGTTGTGTGTGTTGGGTACTGTGGGCCCTTGATGTACCAACACAATTTACTCCTTAGGCCTAGTTGCACCAAATTGTCATGGAATGCTCAGACTCCACACAGCCTTCAAAGTCTCTCTCCTGCATATAGGTAGGTCTAGTATCTTTAGAGACATTGGCCCAGGCTTTCTTAATTCACCCCATACAAGAAATGATGTTGCAGGGTTCCTTCCAGAATTCTTTAAGGGTTAAATCTATATCTGAGACCATCTGGAAGCACCACCAGCTAGCATGTGGGTCATAACTCAAGACTTTGGTCATAAGTTAAAACAGAAATTCTGGTTATAATCCAACTTGTTTGTATGTCAGATTTGTAACTTGAGGGTCCACTGTATTTTGTCCTGCTGATGAGAAAGTGACTGAGACAGATGTGTCGGTTTTCTCCTGGTCTGACCTTTGTCACTCTTGAACACTGTTTACCATAGAGTTATCCCCTCATCAAGAGCCCCAGTCCACCACCCAGCCTCCATGCAGCTCTTCCCTGCCTCTCACAAGTGAGGACAAACACTAGAAAGAAAGCTCTTTGCACGTTTAGTGAAAGCAGAGAGGGAGAAGCTGAGACCCTCCACATAAATAGGAAAAAAGGGAGCTTGTATAGTTTACATGGTACATGAATCTAGGGTAAAGCGCAGTATATTACAAACATAAATGACATTTTTGGAGCAGCACACTGTATATATTATAATTCCTGACATTGTAAAACAATGTTAGACGTCCCCTGAAGAGAAAAGGGACCATCTGTTGGTTCATGACATGAAGCAGATGGAAGAGCATCTGAGAAGAGCGGAACCATTTTGGTTCCCAATATGCGCATCCATTTGATCATTCCTGAGAAGGATGTTTTCTTATGCTAACAGGACATAGCACTGTAGAGTCCCTTGGGCCCATTTATACTCTGAGGGCACCACGAACTCACAGATTGTCAAATGCAACCTTCTATCTTTCCTAGAACCAAGCTTTGTCTCTTCTAGATCTTCCCCAATGTCACTATTTCAATTATCCTACACAAGATTTATTTTAAAGGTTTTCATACAGTCTTCAAGTAGAAAGACAAATAAAGCAAGCTGCAAATAGTGGCAGATACCTATCACTGCAGCCCTCTGGGAGGCTGAGGCAGAAAGCTCACAAAGTCACACTTTGCCTGGGCAACTTAGTTTCTTAGCTAGAATTTATCTTGAAATTTAAAAGAAAAAGAAAATTTAAGGGCTGGGTATGTAGCTCAGTATGAAGGCCCTGGATGCAATCTTCAGTGCCAATAAATAAACACATGCATATGCATATGCAATAAATAAATACATACATATGCATAGTAAATAACTTCAATCTTTTTATCAAAAGACACCACAGCTCTGCCTTTTTGTACAGTAACCACCAACATTGCATCAGCTCCCTGAAGGAGATTCTGGACAGGCTTTGGTATCTACACCTCAACATACTCCACAGTAACCAGTAATCTCAGTAACTGCTCACTGAAACTTAAGAACTGGCCTCAGAATGTTTTGTCTTACTACAAGCATGGGAGAAAATGTTTTACAAATACTATGTTATTAAATTTTTCATGTAATCTTCACCGAAATAAATAAATCAGGATATCTGTTGCTTTGTTTGTGGGATTTTGTTTTATCTTCTGAAAAGGAGTGAAAGGCTAATAATTCAAGAGGAAATCACATATAATAAAGATCTAAAGAAGTGAGTTATACATGTCCTCCAGTGGGGGGTTTATTTGAGAGGATTTGCACATTTTTGCAACCTGAGTTAAGCCTGTTCGATGGCATTATCCAATTAGAATTTATGAAGGAAGGATTACTTTCTTAGGAAATCAAAGCAAAACAGCTTCCAAAATATCTTATGTCTTTTCCCACAGATACATGTGCTAAACACTCTTCAGACAAATGTACTCAGGGGACACTGTGTAGTCAACATTTTTTAGTAGTTTCTAGTCCTCTCTGGACTAGATCCGTTATAGCATTCTGAAATGGAGTGCCCAACCATTAGAACAGCTGCACTATATAAGTAAAATACCTCATTACATTTTTCTCAATCACCCAATTATTCAGACGGACTTATCAGTGTGCCACACAAACACACCAAGCCCTGTAGAATTATTAAGAACCTATGAGGTCCCAATGAATAGAAATGAATTCTACTCCAAAAATGATTCCTTGGTAACAAAGCACTTCCCAATATCCTTTGTTCAGGTTTGCAAACTTAGTCAACTCTTTTAATTGCTGGATTATAGTTAACTCAGAAACCACTGGAAGCTCATATGGTTCTCTCTTGGCCTTTTGTGTATCAGTCCATCAGAATTCAGACCTCTGATTTCTCTTGTTCCAAATGATCTTAGCAGTCAACTCCAAAGTTTACAGTTTTGTGTTGCTCTCGTAGAAGGCCCCTGGAAAGATGAATGATTGCCCAGGTAAGCCAATCCAGCTGTGAGTCTCCATGGGACAAAACTCTAAAGACACTAAGACATGCCTAGTCCTTTCTTTTCTGTCACTGTTACAACTTTGAAGCACTTGTAATCTAAATCAGAAATCCTCAACAAGGGCCTTATAACAGCCTTCACTAATCCCATAAAACACTTGGGACTGTGCATTTCCCTATGCGGGTTGTCTACAGTGTTCTACAAACACTGTAGTTTCTCACAAAGGTCCGAGATATTAAGGATTCTGACACTCCCATCTAAAGGGTGAATCCACGGAGTTCCAATCCTCCCCTTGCATCTCTTGGTTCACACCATACCTTTAGAAGTCATGTCTTTCTGCCATGTACTGAAAAAAAATAAGATTGCTTTCTATATCAGTCAGGAATTAGCTTTGCCTGCTAGTGATATAGTTTTGTCACAGTGGCTTAAATAAATTAAGGATTTATTATTTTTTTATAAAATAAATTGATGAAAAAGTTAATCCAGGGCCAGGGATATAGCTCAGTGGCATAAGTGACAGCCTGGCAAGTACAAGGTCCTGAGTTCAATGCTTAGCACCAAAAAACAAACCAAAAAAAATAAATCCAGCATCTTTACTCAATCAATAAGATGTCGGGAGAAGCGCAAGCTTCTTCTGTCAATCCACTCTACCATCCTTAGCGCCCAGCTTTCTATCCTAGGATGACAAGAGAGCTGCTGTTCATCTGCTTTCCTTTCTAATTTTAAAGAGAGAAAGATAAAAAGGAAAATAAAAACATGCATTTGTAGGCTTGTTGAATTTCTTTCTCTGAGAAGTGTGTGTTCATCTCAGATGCCCATTTCTGGATTGGGTCTTTAAATTTTGGGACCCTAATGATTTTTAGTTCTTTATAAATTCTAGATAGAAGACCTTTGCCTGAATATTTATTAGTTAAAATCTTTTCAAAATTTGTGGGTTGTCTTTTCACTCTGTTGGTAATTTCTTTTGAGGTGCAAAAACTTCTTAGCCAGAGGAGGTCCCAGTTGTTGATTTTTTCAACTGTTAAATGCGCATTTTGATTTTTGTCCATGAACTCTTTGGCTATCCTGATGTCTTCAAGATTCTCTCCCACTTTCTCTTCCAGGAGGTTTAATGTTTCTCTTTTAATATTTAGATCTTCAATCCATTTTGACTTTAGTTTAGTGCATGGTGATAGACCTGAGCATGTGGAAAGCCAGTTTTTCCAGCACCATTTGTTACAGAGGCTATCTTTCTTCCAGTAAACATGTTTGGTCCCTTTGTTGAAGATAAGAGATTTCTTAGAATATCAATGATTGATAGAAAATACCAATTCCAAGTTAAGTCTAAAATGTTTGATATTCAGAAAGACAGTGATGTTATGCTCAATAGAGTAATAGTATCATTAAGCTTTTCTTCTGGAGGGTTAAGAATATAAGTTAATAGACAAAAAATTAGAGAAAAAGAAGGGCTACAAGGATAGCCAATATTTTGGCCCTAGCCCTTCAAGGTCAGTGAGGACTCAGGACATAAGAGAACCTGTGCTGTAACATCCTATATCTCAGTGGTTTCCCAAATTTTCTGTTCAAGGAGATCATGAGTCTACAGAGGAAAGGGATTGAAGATATATAGTGTGCCAAAGGAGAGTTACCTAGAGAGAAAACATTCTCTCAGGCTTTCACAGAGAGCAAACTGGTCAAGCAATGGCTGTGACTCATCCAAATGGCTGACACCAACAACAGTTCTACAAAGCACTGTACATGGTTCCAAAGTAAATCCTGAGGGGATTTCACTGACCTTGGGAGACACAAAAGTTACATGTTTTGCTATATAGATCTTGCTTAAACTTGCCCTTAACCACCCAACAGAAAAGTTTAACCACAAGGCGTAAAACAGAAAGCTAGATTAGAATGCTGAGCTGTAAAAGGCTTAAATCAACAGCTTCCAATATTGCCAGTTTTACCAACAACCCACTGCGATTATCAAACACTGGATTATGTATACAACTACTTTCTCTTAGTTCAATGAGAAAAAAATGTTTTGTACCAATAATGATTAGAAAAATTATAACATCAACACCATGTGCTCTGTATAATTAATAGGAGGACAGCAATACGCATTTTATCAAATATTGGAAATGTTCTACTAACGTGTTTTGAAACTTCACATTGTTCTTATTAAAAGTAATAAAAAACAGAAAATAAAAACAATGATACTGTATTCCTAAACAAGATGATAAGTAATTAATAAGGACATTAGCAGGTGCAAATTAAGTTGTTTTGTGCTTAGAGTTCTTCTGGCATTCTACCTGCTGCAGCATAGGCCTCCTATAGCTTTGCTCTTGTCAGTCCTTGATAAAAAGTAGTTAAATACACTGTCTCTGTCTTTTCTTCCCATGCGCAGCTCCGCTCAGCCTTCCTCAGATTGGCCACGAGCTGTCCTGGTGAACTGAGTTTCCTTTATTCCAGTCCAGTTGGGCCTCAGCTTATAGCATGGGAGTCCTGGAGCTCTGTGTCTCTTTCTCATTCAGCCTCACTGACAATGATTTAGTTGGTGGACCAGATGGGCTGCTTTCCTGTCTTTTGTGACAAAAACGCTTGGAACCCCATTTGTCTTTCTTCTCTGTGAAGGCTCCTGATTTATTACCCAGAATGAGTTCTCAAGATGACACCAACCAGTCCAGGAGCGTGGCCCGTGTGTCCTCCAGGGGTCTGCTGGGAGAGGAGGACCCTAAGTCCACTAAGTCAAACATTGCTGTGTCCCTGGACATTTTTTTTCACTTGCTAAGGCACTGCTTTTCCTGTGAGTGAAATGGCAGTGATTATGGAGACTCTGAGTGTGCAGAGACCAGGCCTTTGCTCTCAGAAGGTGGCATGGTCAACCCTTCAGAACACAGAGCTCATCGCAGTTGAGTGCAGGCCGCCTGGGAAGAAGGGCTTGGGGTCCTGTGGGCAGAGGCCAGGCTCCAAAGCCCTGGCCAGAAGATAGACAGCATTGTGACCTCAGTGGATGCTATGCTGTTCTCTCAGTCAAAAGGCTGAGGGCCACAGAGTGAGCCCTAGCTGCCTGGCTGGAGGTGCAGCCAGGGGAGGAAACGACACCCTGAGAGTAGACATGATTGTCCTCGGGACAAACTAGACACAGCTTCTTCCATTCAGACTGTTTTCTCTGTTTGGTTCCCTGCCTTGAGAACCAGGGTCCCAAACGCTGGGTGGAAGGGGACTCTTTAAAAACAATCAAGCTGAGCGTCCCTCCACGCTGTTGGCTGGGCCCTCTCTTTCGTCCGCTTGCCAGTGACTAGGAGAATGCCTCACTTTCTGCGAAGCTACTCAGGGCAGAATGTCTTCCCTCCAGATCCTCTTCTCAGCAGCAGCCACAGCAGTAAATCTTCAGAGAGGCCTCTGGGCAAGTTCCTTTCTGAACTCCCTCCACTCTCCTACCTCTCTCGCCACCACCGCCACTACCGCTGCCACTGTGGCATGTTATTATTTTTTCCTCCTAACCTCGCATTTCCCTAGCCCCAGCACGAAGGCATCTCCACCCTGCTTTCACTTTCCTTAACAGACTCTACTTGGACTCTTTCCAAAGGGTGTGTTCGTGCAATCAAAAACTTCCCTTTTTGTTTTATCGCATCACTGAACATATCAGATAAGGCCCTGCAAAGGAAGGGAGGGGGGAGGGAAGATAGCTAGGAGGGGGAGAAAGAGGGAGAGGTCTCCTGGGCTGGGCGGGTTAGGCACAGGGGAGCAGGTGGCATAGGGAGAAGGCTGGAGAAAGCACGTAAGGTCGCAGAGGCTCTGCAAACGCACATGCGCGGAGGGTGTCAGTGAGACCTCTCCCCATCGTCTCCAACACCTTCTCCAGAGGCCACACAGCAAAGTACCATCCTCAGCTTGCAGAGAACACGGAGAGCAACTCAAACACAGACGCAGAGAAACACAGACACCAGGGCATTAAACAGTTAATTTTTAGCAAACCCAAATTGCATTTCCATCATGTGCAAGCGGTCAGCTGCTATTGTAGGTCACCAAGATACAGCGCATTATTTCTACAGTTTGTGGAAAATATTAGGCAGCTGTAATAAAGTCAATGGTATTTCCTTCCTTACTGAAACATGACTTCAGTAAATCCCCATTTAAAATTTTTTCCCTTTCCAAACATTTCACTCCATCTGCACGATAAGTCAATAAAACAAATTAAAAAGTTAAAGGGCCTAATGAAATTTTATCAGGCATGAAATGGCATTTAAACCAGAGTTGCCACCCGGGCTTAGATGGGTGAAAACTGACCCAAACTTGAGGGGTACAAAAGCAGGGGGAGGGTAACAGTGACTTGCAGTGGCCTTTATGTCTTGCAGCCACTGGAAAAAAAGAAATAATTCCGGAGAGGCACTCCATGAAACTCCGAGCGTGCAGCTCGGATATTTGCAGGAGATACATCACCTCTGTGAACCTCCGCATTCTCCCGGGCCACCATTACTCTTTCTTTATTCACTTCTTTGCAGCGACATGCTTATTTCAAAATCAATCTTCATCTGCGTCCCTCTGTCAGGACCCCAGGAAAAAAGCAGCAGATAGAAAGGCTGAGGAGAGTTCTACAAAGTGGCATTGGATGCAAAGGGCAGGAGACTTAGTTCTTCAGCTCTCTTTGAGAAAGAAATCGGATGCCCCACGCAGACCCAGGAAGACTTAAATGAGCAGGTGCAAATTCCTAATAACTTGTTTAATTTTTTTTTATTTTAATAAATGACTTGCAGCACCATCCTTGAGTTATGATAAATTAATCATTTTCTTGAGAACCTGAAAAGAAAAAGACTCATTCAGGGATTATGTGGGTATTTCCAAGTGTCATAATTTTAAAACTCTAAGTTTCTAAACTAAACACTAAATCCCAGAGTTGACCCTCCCCAAAGGCATCTCTGACATCAAGAGCCAACAGAGTCACACCCTTTAATTGGAAAGCCAATCCAGAACTTCCAAGACATTTCTAGCGTTTGTAACCAGAGAGATGGGTTTCTAAGAGTGTGGCCTATTGCATGGCCATGCCACCCTCCAACCTGCAGGGCAGGGAGAGGGCTCTGCCACATGGAGTACCCACCACTTACCTACAGTAGTGTTTTTTCTATTCTCAATCATCCATGCTCATCTATAACCTGAAAATATTAAATGGGAAATTCCAGAGATAAACAATTGCTGGGTTAAAATAACTTTTATTATAGCACATCATTTTATTTCTTCTATTTTATTATTAGATATTGTAGCTAGTCTATTATTTTACTTAATTTATAAGTTACACTTTATGATAAGAATGTATGTGTGTAAACACATCGGTACCGTCCAAAATTTCAGGTATTCACTGGAGGTCTTAAAAGACACCTGTTAGAGTTAGTTTCTTACCGCTGGGACACCATACCCAAGAGGTTAAAGGAAGATGGGTTTATTTTAGTTCCCGGTTCGTAGACCTTTCAGACCATAGCCAGCTGGATCCAAGGAAGGACAGGATTGTAGAGGACAATGAACTTATGGCGCTGCAGACAGGAAGCAGTGAGACTCCTTCTGTCTTTCCATTCAGGGTTACAAGCCTGTTGGTGGGTAATACTCACACCCAAGTTGGGTATTTCTTCTTCAGTAAATCTGTCATCCATCCCCAGAACTCTGTTAAACCAAGCAGTGAGCTAATCTGGTATCACATACCCATGATCCAGTCAGTCCTGAAAGCCCCACCAATGACTGCAGGAGAGCTTGAGGGGCATCCCAATATAAGATGTCCATAACAACTTCTCCTGAGGGTCGGGGGCAGCACTGCTGGACTGCATTGTGTTCATTTGTAATGGCTCTGAACATCAGCACAAGGTGGGAGTTTCTTCATACTATGTTCCCTCCCATTCCTCATTAAAATCACTGAGTCAGAACCCAACTGATGTGGAAGCAAATCCTTGCCTGCATCCAGCAACTGCCGTCAGGTGGGCAGGAAAGGATGTATCTGGGTGCACATGGCATCACAGCACTGCAATCATGAACAGATCTGATCAGTGTCTGTTCCACCTGGATGCTGTTCAAATTCCTTCATTAAATTCCTTTACTTCAGTCAAAGTGATACATCTTGCAAGTATTTGCACAGGCATTATCAACACCTCCCAGGCAGTCTTATTCAAATCAATTTTTTAAAAAACTGGGCCCACAAGTTCAGGAAAGGACATGCTCAATTTTATTAAATAATTTTAACTTTCTGTAATAAAAAGAAATGTACACTAACTTTCGAACTTTCACCTCTTCCAATTGTAACACCAGGATTTCTCCCATGTTAGAGATGCTATCTATGCACTCAAATATACAAAATACTTCCCATAAAGTATTCGTTGATAATATTCAAGGGGACAGCTGACTGGAGAGAGACATTTGTAAATACTTTCAGCAGGTACAGAACTTCTGGGATGAGTTTGCAAACCTGGAGAATTGCAGACACACACCAGCCTCCCATGTTTAAAAGCCCATATACCAAGCCCAAGCAAGAAAACTGTTGTTGATATGCACATGCTTAGATAAGGGCAGGGACTGGGGTTTAATCCTCAACACCATATTCCACACTGGTCCCACCCCCAGGGCACACTGAGCCTGCCACAGAAATCAGGCATGGTGGTGCACACCTTTAATCCCAAGCTAGAGATGCTGAAAACAGGAAGATCACTAGAGTCCAAACTGTGTAGTGAGATTAAGTACCAAATATAAACAAACAAACAAAAAAAATTAATGACCTTTCAACACAAAGTTTGTTGCCTGGAAGTTCAGCCCCTAAAGTGTGGATGGTAGTCGCAACAATAGTATCAGAATAATCACCTCTTCCCCAAGTGACTGGATCTAACATATTTCCAACATACAGCAGGAATTATAAAATTGTTGAAGTTGCCCTGTTCACCAGGGAAGAAATCCAAAGTTTAAACATGTTCATAAATCTAATCAATTTTTATTGAGAATTTAGTGTCTTCCTGAAACACATTAAGACCTTGGGGAACTTCAAAGCATGTTGTATGTATACACTCATTTTCTATCTCTCATATAGACACTGCACAAACACACACACACACATACACACACACACACACAAACTCACACAATTGGTTACTTCCATAGATTTAATTGGTGAAAGTCGTCCTACTTTCGCTAGAATTTTCAAGACTGAAAAGCAAACTCTTTTCCATTTCAAATACAATCCTCACACTCTGTTTACAAAACAAATGAACTGAGAATACAGGGTCCCAAGAATCCAGAAACTATAGGAAAACTAGATAATTTAAAAAGTAGAGCTATTCAGCCATAGGACCTGGAATTAGCCAGGGGGCTCTGCTCCCATGGGAACCCGGTTTTAGTAACTTCCATGATAAATTACACCACCACAGATATGAAGTAATCTGCTTAAGGGGTTCATTTGCAAAAGAACATGAAAGCACAAACTTATAAGGAAACTCTTGGAATAGTTAAGACCTACAACTGATGTAAATTGCCACAGGAAACAAAGGAATGTTTCCAGAATATGTACCAGTGTTCAAGTACTTAAGTACAAAAAGACACATATTTCCTAACAGTATTTCTAAATTTGAACACTCTATAAAGAGTGCAGTGAAAGTTGGGAGGTTTTCCACCATCTGATCTCAAGATTTAGTATAAAGCAACAGTAATTAAGTCAATGTGACATCCACATAAGGACCAACACAGCAGAGTCGGGAATAGATCCATAAATATACAGTTGAGTGGTTTTCAAAAAAGATGCCAAGTTTGTTCAAGGGGGAAAACAGATATTTTTAAATGATTGATACTTAAAAATGGTTTCTAGTTGCAGAAATTACTAACTTTTGCCTTTATACATAAAAATTGACTCCAAATGGCTTTAAAAATCAAACATATGGGCTATAAGTTTAAAAATTCTAGAATGAACAGACAAAAGCTTTAATTAGCAAAGGTTTCTTAAGACTCAGAAATCATGAATCATAGAAGGAAATATTGGTGAGTTGGCATGATATTTAAAATTTGCATTCTCTGAAAGGTAACATTAAAAAAAAAAAGAATTCTTCAAACTCCTACGAAAATATACCACTCAGTTTTTTAAAAATAAACAAAACATTTGAATACACAATTCACCAAAAAAAAAAAAATCACCAGTTGGCAAACAGACAGAAGAAAAGTTCCTCAATATTATTAGTCACTAGGGAATCTCGGACGGAAACCAGCGTGTGATACTACTGCACACTCCCCGCTGTAGCCGGAGTTGAGAGTGGCCACAGCAACGCTGATGACGTAGGGCACCTGAAATCCTCATGAGCTAGTAGTAGAAATGCGTAGTACAGCCACACTGGGAAACGCTTAACAGGGAAACTTTAAAGTTAAACATAAACTCACCATACAGTGGACCAATTTCATCTCTGGATAATTAACCAAGAGAAATAAAAACATGTGTCTACCCAAGAACCTATATGCAAAGGCTTATAACAGCTTTCCTTATCATCACCAAAAGCTGGAATTAAATATTTGACAACTAGTAAATGGGCAAACAAATAGTGGGTCCTTCCATACACTAGGGGGAAAGAGTACTTCATAATAGAAAGCAGCAAAGTCATGAGATAAACAGTGCAATGAGTGAATCTCAGTCCACGTGGCCAATGCAGAGTGCCCAATTCACAGGCTTCCTACTGGGATTCGCTGTTCCTCCTCACGGCCACTTCAACACAGTCACCAGCGCAGCATGACATTAAGGCACGCTGCAGAGTACAAAGTTCTTGTACGCATTTTCAGTTTGTTTAAGCTCATAGCATTTTGTGTTTTATTTTCATCTCAACTGAATTACTTATCATTAAAAGTTAAAGGACTCCTCTTGAAATTCAGCCAGAAGCTTTGTCACCAGCAGATGTGCAGTGCTGGAAAGATAGCTCATGGTGAAACTTGGCCCATTCAAACTACTTCTCTGCATTTCAGAAATGCCCCAACTCCCACCTTATTTCTGAGTATGGTTCCATTGAGAAACAGAACTGGGGACATGAGTGGTTCGGAAGAAAAGAATTTGAAAGCTGAGACAGGAGATGACAGCTGGCACCAGACTGCAACTTCACCAGTGTGAAGAGAAAGACCTGCTGATGCAGTTCCCGTGATATGTCACCCCACCAAACTGTCAGGGTATTATCTGCTTGTTCATGTTCTGTGGAAGCTAATCTATTTCTCTTATGCATTCTAATAGTCTTTCTCCAAAGTAGGAGTAGAAGAAAATGAAAGAGGCCACTTAGAATCAACCACACTAATTACAAACATAATACAACTTCTTTCTTTAAATTATTTTGAGAATTAAGTAAGACAGTACACTAAGGTATTTCATATAATACCGGACACTCAATGTATGTTCATCACATTTTGATTTCCTTTCCCTTTCTTTGTGCAAAAGGTCTTTCCAGTTCTAAAAACTGGAAAGACCTCAGGTTATGTGCCACAAACCAAACCAAACAAACAAGCAAAACAACTCTGGCTCCATCACATCACTAGTGGAATGGCCCCTGTTAAAACAATCCCCCCTTCCGAATGTCTCCAGGCCAGGTGTCCTACCACCTAAGACAGTAAGGTCTTAGAATTAAAAGCCTCCAACATGGTGCCTGTTATATTTGCTGCTCGGCATCTGTGATTTTGTTTTCATGTCTTTAGAAAGTGACATTGAAGTTCCATGACTCATAGGGCCCTGGGGTGTTCTTCCTCACATCTACCAGAAAAGTCTCGTGATTCCACTTTCAGAAGAATCTCCAGAATTAAGAAACAGTTCCCAACAACTTGGTTTAGGGAATGGTTTTTACCAAATATCTTAGAGAATAGACATCTGAGGGGCTCAGCCCTTGCTCGGCTCTGCCCTTCCTTCACACTGAGCAGGCTGGAGGTTCACCCGTTCCCTGGCTCCGCCTTTAGCACTTGCAGATGTGTGTTATCTGCCCCTGCTGTTTGGTCAACTTCAAATGCTTCTAATCTTTTTATAACCAGTTCTGTTGGCTGTTATCTGGGTTCCTTGTAGCGCCTTGTCTATTGTGCAGCTTTAACTGATCTCCACCCTTTTCCCTGGAAATTAGAACGACAATATAATTACTCAACAATGTTGTAGAGGCTTCTACTGGATAAGCTTCTTAACTGGACATTTTCACACTTTGCATTAGGTGTGTGACAATTATTACCAAAAGCTTTTTTTAAAAAAAAAAAAATCACAAAAACAAGCAAACATCAAAAACAAACAAACAAACATAATCCCAGGGATTTTCCCACAATTTTCTGAGCAAAATACCAAAAAAAGTCCCAAAGGAGTTTTCTACCTTTAATCCACATCACTTTCTCTCCCTCTATGCACAGAGAGATTGTTTCCTTCAACCTGGGAAGATTAATGAGAGCTATGATTTCCATTTGCCACTCTGCTCTTGTTATTTTTCTCATATAATATTATTATCCTTCTTATTCTGGTCCTTACTGAAACCATAAATTCCACATTTAATCAGAGGGCAACCTGGGTCCCTGGAAAAAGTAGTGGACCTCAAGTCAAGAGAGGAAAATCTTCAAGGCGCAGAACTGCTCTGAGCATCAGAATCCTTATCTGTAAAATATCAGAAGACACATAACTCCCTCTGGTCCAGGGAGCTGTTCACCTCGCCTTGGCAGTATCCATCCTTACCTCCCTGGGATCTCCCTGAGGGTCCAGCACCAAACGCTTTTATGAACTCTCCAGCTCATAGATTTTTGCCCCCTGACTTCTATGCTTTCTTATAGACTCTAAGTAACTTGGCTTTCATCCAGTGTAATGAACTGCAGTCATTTCTGAATTCTAGATATAGATCCACTAACCTAACTATAGTTACAGCTACTATCATCTGTGGGACTTAAATATCATTTATGAAAATTTCCCTAAACCATGAAAATGTAATTTATAAGTGGGATTGGGCCGGCCAAATAGTTCAGTGGATTAAATCACCTACAAGTAGGTGCAGGGGCCAGGGATTCAATCCCTGGGCCTGCCTTGCTGACCCTGCCCCCAAGGCATGATGAGAAGTCAATTGAGACTGGGTGTGGTGGTGCACACCTGTAATCCCAGCTCTTGGGAGGCTGTGTAAACAGGCAGCTCACTACCCACCTAGTAGTGAGACCCTGAACATCCTGGAAACCTTTCCCTAAAATACAAAAAAAAAAAAAAAAGAAAAAAAGAAGTAAGAAAGAGGAAACAAGTGGAAAGATAGGGGTTAGATATAAACTCTATTGATTATTTTTGTTCTATGTGGAACAAATTAGAAAGTTCACAAAGAGATGTATTACGAACACAGGCAAAAATTAATTCCATTGAAAACTTCAAAGGCCTCGCTATTATTCTTAACAGTTTTAAGTTCTTTTCTGCTCAGAGCCTACGTCTCCTCTGGTTGCCTTTTCAAGTACAGTTGAGTCCCCATAGCAAAGGAGCTCAGGATTTCCAGGAAACTGCTTGGGGTCTGGGCGGGAGTATTACGATAGCAGTTACCTACAACCTGGGTCCAAATTCTTGCATTATCATCTATCTACAGCCAGGGTGAGGACCATTTCACTACCCTGACAGGCAGAAGGTAGCTTGGAAAAGGTGACCGATCCCAAGCCACACCCAGCTCTACATGAACAGCCAGCTCGGCTGATCCCACAGCTGTTTTGCAGGTGGAAGCGCAAGGACGGGGACAGCTTCACCTTGAAGATGAATGTAAGTTAAAATTGAGAAGAGGCTCACTGTGCCTTTTGTGGTGGTTTCCTTTGGTCTGCGCACATCACAGGTGACACTCTGAGAACTACAGGGGCGCTACTTGTGTGTTCTCTCCAGCCCTACTTCCTTGGTCTGTGCTGTCTCTGGACTTCCCTAACGCACTGGAGTTGCTGGCATCCTGTCCTCAGCTATGTTCTGCCACATTTGTCTTCTACATCATGGTGACAGTATCCCTCCCCAAGCTCTCAACTGGCTTGGGGAATTCCCCACCAGAGAGCTCTGGGCTTGTTCATAATTATCCTCAGAAGACAGTCAGAGGTCGTCACCACCACCTACCCAGTGTCTTCCATAGCTTTGACCCTTCTTATTCATCTTACTTCCTTCTGTGCTGTTCTTCTCCATCTTGCATTATAAACTTCCACTGTGCTTAATGCTCCACACATCTCAGAAAAAGCCCAGCCCCAGCTCCTAGGGTGCTCTCTTCTCAGCCCCTCACCAGTGTATTACTTGGTCTGTTCGCATTTAACCCATCTGATAAAAGTGTACAGATGTGCAGATAAAGCTCACATGTGATCTTCAAGGCTTAATTCATAAAAAGTTAGTAAGAAAATGGTATTTTGTTATCAGCTGTATCTGCAATGTTTTTATTACTGAGTACATCCAAGTCTTTTCTTATTTGAATAATTTAATCCTTAAATTTTATCTATTTTTACAGAACTGCTACAAGTAATATATATTTGCCTAAGAAAAATGATTTGCTTGTTCTATATGGGGTATGACTTTTTCTACCTATTTACTGTCTTTTGAAACCATTTCAGGGGCTAGGATTTTACCTCAATTTGAAGAAATTGCCTGTGATTAAATTCTGTGCACATCTTATTGCTGACATTAGATGCTTTGAATTTTCACAGTAATTAAGACTTCTTTACCAACCTTACTATTCACAGCAGCTAAGCTGTGGAATCCACCTGGGTCTGCTCCTGGATGAATGCGCAGAGACAGTGCGGGGCATCTCCGTGATGGAATGCTACTTAGCCCTTGGGGGAAAGGATGGCTGACCACCAGCCACCACATAGATGGGAGTGCGAAGTGAAATAGTGCCAGACGCAGAGAAACAAATACTGAAAGGTCCCTTTCCCATGTGAAAGCATTAAAAAAGAAAACAAACTGATCTCAGAGTAGAAGAGAATAAAACAGGAATTCCAAGAGGCTTGAAGTCATAGAAGAAATGAGAGCTACAGGAGGGCTGTAGGGCAGTTACCAAAACCCAGGTAGAAGGAGTAAGTTTTAGTGATTTCTGATACAATAAGTGACTACAGTTTACAACAGTCTATAATATATTGAATAAAGAAGCAGAAGCAAAGAGCTTGAAGGTTGTTAAGCATAAAGAAAAATGAGATGGAAATACTGATACCCTGACTTCATCAGCATGTATTGTTTATATGTACTGAATATCGCATTTTATCCCATAATTCTAAACAATTGCTGTGTGTTAATTAAAAAGAAAAAGTTGGCCTGGGGATTTAGCTTAGTGTCACAGCACCTGCATGGCAAGCACCAGGTACTGAGTTCAATCTCTAGTCCCCTCCTGCTCCCTACAAAAGAAAAGAAAAATTATAGTAAAAAACTATTTTAAAAGGAATATCCTGCTAATTCTTAATAAACATATACTTAACACTTAGCAAGGACAACAGCAAGCCCAGTGTATAAGTCATAGATCTCAACCCAACATAAACATTCAGTGAAAACCATCGTTCTGCCGTATGACAAACAGAAATTCATCATCAAAGTCTGGAGAGATAGCACAGAGGACTAAGTGCCTGCCTAGGCGAGCGCAAGGATCGGGGTTTGATCCCTGGCTCCACATGCCACACAGGCTCTGCTCTTGGGTGCGCTGAGCTGGCCCCTGAGCCAGGCATGGTGGTGCACATCTGTAATCCTAGCACTGGCGAGGCTGAAAGCAGGAGGATCAGTACAAGTCCAAGCTGTGTAGTGAGATCTTGTACCCAATACATGGAGAAAAGGAAAGGAGAGGAGAAGAGAGGAGAGGAGAAGAGAGGAGAGGAGAAGAGAGAAAAGGAGAGGAGAGGAGAGGAGAGGAGAGGAGAGGAGAGG
>PVKN010006080.1:0-29294 GCA_004027915.1 Capromys pilorides
TGCCCCGCACCCCCTTCCCAAATCCTGTCCCACGCCTGCCCTGCCAAACCTCCAGAAGACAGGAGATGGTGAGGGGGCAGCAAAATCACAGAAGATTCTGGAAAGCAGCTGGCTGTGGGTAAGGGGCTTGACTTAGTCCTTGCCTGGGCTTCTGACTGACAGAGTGTTCTGGGTCCCTCCTTATCTCCGTTTCCTCCACTGCAGCATGGAAAGAGCAAATTCCTGGCCAAGTAAGCAAATGGCACTGCAAAGGAATTTAAATCTCTCATAGTTAAACTAGTGTTCTGGGAGACATTCCCAGCCACGTGTCTAGAGGGTGCCGAGCCTCATGTAGGCCTTTCGGTCCACAGAGCACACTCGCGCCAGTATTTACTGTGTGCTTACTTTGGGCCATGGATGGGTGCCTGAAGCTGTACCTCCCATCATACTCGAGGTCCTCTAAGATCCAGTGTGGGGTGGTCACCGCTCACTCCATCAAGGGTTGAGCTCCAAAGTCTACCACGAGGTCACGCTGCTCTCTGCCCTGGAAACCTGCACTTAATCAGCTGGAACTGAATCTGAGGTGAGGGGCCTGGAGCAGGTGACTCTGACTTCCTGGTCTCTTGAAATAGACTGTGCTTCAGATATCTGAGACCAGGGTGCCTCTGCCCAGCCTCTTTCCTGAAACATGTTCTGCTGCTCCCTTTGTTTTCCCAGCAAACCTCTGGAGCAGGCTCAGATGGCTGATTTCAGAAACAACCTCCCTGTAGCTGCTTTCCTCGGCCACCCCTCAGTGACCCTGCTGTCACTGCCAGGGTCCCCAGCTAGCCCTGTGCCTGCTGCCTGGGAGCTGTCCTCAGCCAGTTCCCACAGATGCCCAGCAGGCTCCCATATGAGGCATGAGGGGCGTGCAGTGTGACATGACCAGGGAAGGTGCTGGCAGGGTCTTCCTTCGACCTGACCCCTGGGAACTACCTACCTGCTCAGGACCCCAGGCTTGGAGACCCAGCCAGGCTAGAAAGCCTCATGCCCTCTGTCACCTAACCACAGCTACAGGAGTTGAAGGAGTGAGATTTGGGACAGAGAATGCTGAGACTAGAGGCAGGACAGTGGCCCTGGAGTTGGCTCAGACCTAGGGCAGTGACCCTGGTTGCTGGCTTCCTTATTGAGTGGCTTTTGCAAGACTCATCTTCTCTGTAGCCTTAGCTTCCTCACTTATAAAATGGGGGTTCCTGATGGTGCCTCCCTTGTGGATGGAGCACATGTCAGGTGGAGGGGCTGCTGTTGCAGTCTTTCTTGCCTCATTCAAGGAATCCTGAGGCCAGAGTTCCTATCAAATACTTGTCTCCTTGGTCACTTCCCTCTCCAGTGGCTCATATTCATGTGGACGTGGTAGGGGAGCTCAGGACCTCTTCGAAAGATGAGGCACCCTCCTTTTTCTTTTTCTTTTTCCTGGAGTACTGGGGATTACACATAGGGCCTACACACTGTGCTACAGCCTCAGCCATCTTTTTTTTTTTTTTTTTTTTTGTATTTTAGGGAAGGGCCTCCAGGGTGTTCAAAGTCTCGCTACTAGACTAGACGGACTTGTAGTGATCCACCTGTTTACAGCTTCCCAAGAGCTGGGATTACAGGCATGTGCCACATCCAGTCTCATTTGCTATCTCAGTGCACCCCAGGGGTGGGGCCAGCACTGCAGGCCTGGGGATCAAACCCCTGGCCCCTGCACCTGCTTGGCTGGCCCTCACTTATTTATTTATCATTTTTTTAAATTGTATTTACATTAAAAATTTAATTTAATAGGGCCTTGCTAAGTTGCTAAGTTACCCAGGCTGGTCTTGATCCTCCTGCCTCAGCCTCTTACAGTGCTGGGGTTACAGGCATGCACCACTGCACCCAGCTTTCCTTACCTCTCACAATCCTACTCTGGGGCACGGTGAGTATTCACGTTCCTCACCTCCCAGCACCCTCTTGGGTGGGCCCCTCCACTGCCCCATGTCTCTGCTTCTCACTGTCCACTGTTCCCTGTGAGACTGTGCAGATCTAGTTTACCCAGAGCACTGAACTCCACTGAGGTCCTGGATACTGGGGTGCACCTCTCTGTCTCCAGCAAGTCTGGGAGTTCACAGGGGCTCAAAATCCAGGATGTCCAACTGTTGTCCAGAGTGACCACAGCCCTAGTTTGCTGGGACAATCATGATGTCTGCCTGGGGTTCATATTGCTCCCAGGAAAATTGGAGCTGTGGGGACAAGGAGCCACAGGCAGAGGCTCCCCACTTCTGCGTCTCAGTCCCTCACCAGGAAACAAAAGGCAGGCAACGTGAGGGACAATCTGGAGCCAGAACCTCCCCAGGCTCTAGCTGTCCAGACACCTGAAAACGCTGTCCTAAGTGGTTGAGTCAAGGCTATGGTCTCATTAGAAGGTGGCACACCCTGCTGTTGCCTCCCTTCTCTATGCCATGTATCTGTTAACATAGCCTGTGACAGACCTGGCCTTTTGGTAACCCCTGCTACAGCTGGTTCCCATTCAGCCTGCATGCCCCATGTCCCCAAATTCAGTCTTTGTTCGTGCAGGCTGCCAACGTGAACAGGCAGGCTGCCATGTGAACAACAGCAATAAAATGTCATTCCTGGAGGTAGAGGATGCCCTGGTACTGAGTGTACAGCCCTTTCTGGGACGCCACTTGGCATGGGTGTCCCCTGGAGATAAGTTTTGGGGTCCCTTCCAAAACTAATAGTGTCAACAGTCCAGAGAATTCTCATTGGCTGCTGGTAGATGAAGAGGAAATCAGAGAGCACATAGGGCAAGGAAAGGGTCCCCAGCTGGGAGTCCCAAGGTCAGGCCACCCGAGGGACCTGGAGCCAGTTCTTGCAGCTCCTGTCAGCCTAGGGTCCCTCTGTGGCCGTGGCTGCTCCTTTGGAAGTGGTGACCACATGCTCAGCACCATGTGTGAGCTTACGTCCTGTCTCAGATCAGGTGCATCCCATCCTGTTATGGTCCTTGTTTGGCTCACCAGGAAACTGAGGCTCAGCAAGGTTGACATGTATCCAAGACCACTCGCCTAGCTAGCGGCAGAGCCATGGTAGAAAGGTCTCTGAATCCCGGGCTGGCTGTGTTCTTAACCATGGTGCCAAGGGTAGGGAAAATTCAGGGAGAGCCCTTGTCCCTTGCCAAACTCAAAAAGCAAGGGTGTCGTGGCCTCCTGGTCCAGCACTCAAGCTGGTCTCACACAGCTGTGTCCACATCAGGAGTGGCAGGCCAGAGTGTCACCTCTGTGGCCCTTGTCAAGGGACCTCCCTTCTTAGCTAGAGCAGCTGGAAACGGGAGCCAAACTGCTGTTAGTTGGTGAGGCAGGTGGATTGGGGGTGTTGCCCATACCCAGCCAGGCCCTCTGGGAGGGCTGTGGGGAGCTCTGAGGGTGACAAAATAAAAACCCACGAGCCTGCTACCTCCTTGTGGCTACCTTCTTGTGGCTCTCAGGGCAGAGGTTGTGTGCAGAGGCTGACCAGAGCCCTGAAGGGGACAGCAGGACGTCCCTGGCTACCCCTGTCCCACTGCCAGCCCGGTGGGCAACACAGTGATGGCTCAAGTGAGTGCAGACTTACTCGGGTACCGGTAGTAGAACTCGTTCTCCAGGTCGCTGGAGATGTTCCTGCGCCGCTTTTCCTGCACCCAGCTGGCGTCGGCATGGGCGTCGTAGCGCACGAACACGCCGAAGAGGACCACCATAGCCACCTGGAGCAGCAGGCAGGTGAGCGGCAGCCGCCAGCGGAGGTTGGTGTTCCGGGCCATGATGCGGGCAAACGGGCAGCGCGGGCGGCGAGTCTTATAGAAACATGGGCGGGGCGGCCGCTTCGGCCAAGGGACAGGTGACGGGCGCCGCCCGCGCGCACAACTGGCCACTGGTCGCGCCGAACCGGGGCCCGCAGCTCCCGCAGGGTCGGGGCAGCACGTGAGCCAGCCGGAAAGGCAGCGGGCAGCCGCCCAACTCCTGGGGTCTCAGGGGTGCCTGTGCCTTTCCTTGGGTTCCAGGGAACAGAGAAACAAAGGGGCTAGGGGGCGTCTGGGGACATCTGTATTCTCTCACTGAGATCTGAATGAAAGAAATTCCCAGGTATTAATCATTATGATGTCCTCTCTTTCTTAGAGTATCCATTTTATACAGGACACAGGGATATTAATCGGGAGTTGAGTTCACAGTGACGACCCGTGTGTGTTTCTCAGCTGGGAAAAAGCTACTGTGGTTGAGTAAAATGCCAATAACCCAATAAAATGGATAAGGGAGGCAATAAATTCCCTGCCATCCTTGAAACTTTTCTCTTTCTTTTTTGGGACCAAGATTCAAACTCAGGACCTTGCACTTGCCAGGCAGGCACTTGTACCACGGAGCTGTCTCCCCAGTGAAACTTTTCTCTAAATCTAACACTATTCCAAAATAAAAAGGATATTAAGTGAAGTCTGTAAAGGACCGCAAGGACAATTGCAGTTGATCACAGGTTCATTAATAATCATTGGAAATTATCTTTAGGTTAATATGAGAATTAATCACAAATTTAAGTTAAATCTATACCCACTCCATATTTTTGAAAACAAATTCAATTTTCTAACTTTTCTTATATTGTAGAGATTTTGTAAAATGCAGAAATGTGCAAGGAAAAAGGTCAAAGCCGAGTGTGATCGGCTGCCCAGGAGGAGCGCTGATATCCTGGGGTCTGTCTAGCCTTTCCAGCCTGTTAGGGTGTAGGGGGAATCGCGGGCAAGGCTTGTAGAGCCTGCTTCACTCAATACTTGGTAAACATCTCTCTGTATTGCTTTTCTACAAAAACTTTTATTTTATAGCAGGAAAATACCATGCATTATATAGCCAAGTCCCTAGTGTTAGACAATGAGATTTTAAAAATTTGTTTGATATTATAAATAATACTGCCATAACTTACAGGTGCAAAAGTCTTTGCCTATGCTTCCATGAATTTCTAGAGGTAGGATTGTCTTGGGGTGCCAGGGGCTACATCTAGGCAGGGCCGATGAGATGGCCCTGGGCCCTTTATCTACTTTCTTCTCCTCCCGTATGGAAGAATTCCCCCCAGGAAGCCTTTACCCAACAAAGCACACATCTATGGTCAGGGGTACAGGGCCTCTCCCAGGAATCCTCGCCAGTTCAATGCTTAACATCTTTGCCAACTGAATTTCCGATTTGTAAAAGCCATTAATATCACACTTGAGGCTGAGCAAGTTATCCCAAGTCAGGGTGGCGCCATTGTGCTGGCTTGGGCACCAGCATGTCCCATTCCTGTGGCAGAGAAACATCTGCCTGCTTGTTTGATTGCTTGCTTGATTGATTGATTTTTCAGTACCAGGGATTGAAGTCAGGACCTTGCGCTTGCCAGGCATGTGAACATCTGCTTTAAGACAGGGCCAACTAGCTGCGTTGGTGCCCAGCTGTCATCCCAGTGCTCAGCAGGCTGAGGCAGGAGAATCACTGAGTTCAAGGCCACCTGGGCTATGTAGTGACACCCTGGAGTAGGGAGGGATATCCTGTCTCAGGATGAGCCCAGATACCACAGCAGCATTACCAGCAATATGGGCCACTGATTAGGTGCCCGCCATGGACAGACTTGATGGATTCTTCGTTTCTCAACCAAACACAAGATGGAGGTTGTAGTTACGTCTTGCAGATGAAGAAACAGCCCTGAGCTGATCCCAGGCACTTACTAAGACTCAAACCCTGGGCTGTCTGATTTCAAAGGTTGCCGTCTTTCCACCATACCATGCCTGTCCCATCCAGCCAGGACTAGGAGGTTTGAATTCAAATGTGTGCCTCCTCTACTGGGCATAGACATCTAAGCATTTGGCAGTGGGAGTCCATGGAGGGTACATACCCAAGGCTGGGCAGGGAAGGCTGCTGCATACAGAACCATGGGCCTCTGGGTCCCCTTGAGTCACAGGACAGTTATGGGGGAGGGAGGCTGCAATGACACAGTTCCTGAGACCTGGTTGGGAGGCGAGGTAGCCACCTTGAGGACAGGAAGCAAGGAAGTAAAGCTCCTTGGAAGAGCATCAGGCCAGCCCAGCAGGCTCAAGTGTGCCCAGATGGGGTGCAGGGGCCTGCAGTGGGGGAGGCAGGGCTGAGGGCCTGGCCCTGGGCCCTTCTGTGCTTTCTCCTGGCCCAATCTCTACATCCCTCATTACACTTTCTTCCCAACATGATTGCCCTGCCCTTGCCTTCCCTATTGACCTGTCCGGGATCTCCTCCCTACACCAGAATGTCAGCCCTGAAGAGCAAGAACACTGAGAAGAGAACCTGGCTTAGTACAGTTGCTCATTAGTGCTTTCTAGTTATCCTGCTCACCCCAGCACGCACAGCTCGGTATTAAGAGTCAATAGCTGACCACAGATGCCCCGCCCCTACACGGTGGATTCTTCAGAAGAGGAAGCCGAAGTAGCTAAGCAGGATGAGCTTTTCCTGTAGAGCTGAGGGAAGCTTGCTGAGTCTTGGGTGATCACAGTGGGCTTCAGGGAAGAAGTGACTTTTCACCTAGGATATGGAGGGTGGATGTGAAGTCAGCCTTTTCCCTCTCTGCCCTCGGCTTTGCTTGTCCCATGCAAGTGATTCTAGGTTTCTTCCCGTATTGCTACCCTTGCTCACTACTAGCAAAGCGGAAATTCTGGGTTGACCTTTGACAGTTATGGGAGACCAGGGTTTAAGAAATGTACTGCTTGAGCCCATGAGATGTAGCCAGGGTTTACCTTAGGAATCAGAAACTTCCTCCTAAAATTCAGATTCCTTGATGAGCAAGAATGACTAGACAGGATGGATCTTGCCACAGCCAGGGTGAGGCCGGGTGTAGCAGTGATGGTGGCTGCCAGAAGGAAGATGGGGAAGACTTGATCAGGTCCGAGTCTCCCTTGGTTGGTATGGCTCTGTGTGTGTGTGTGTGTGTGTGTGTGTGTGTGTGTGTGTGTGTGTGTGTGATGCAGCATGGGTCACTACTAGCTCTCTCCCCTGCCCTCTCCCAGGGCAGATCAGCAGCAGCATTATTGCCACCTTCTGCCTTCTCCATTGTCACAGCAGAGCAACTGGCCAGGTCCCAGCTCCACTGCAGCACGCCACCTCTGTGGATCCTATTTTCTCTCCTGCAGTGGGGCTCCTCCAGGACAGCCCTGCACAGCTTCCTGGTTTGCTGTGGCCCTCAAAGAAGGCCACATTGCAGGGTGATGAGCACCTTGATCCAGTGGTTAATGGGACCTTGGCAGAAGTCCCAGCCTGTTACTTCCTGCTAGGTAACCTCAGACAAGCTGCTGAGCCTCTCTAGATGTCTCTTTCCTCACTTATGCAATGAGGGTGGCAGAAGTTTGTGGTGACACTGATGCCCACATGCTTTATCTTGTCTTTGCCTACCATCACCATCACCACTGGGATTGACCCTTTTTCCCTGAGCTATATCCCCAGTACTTATCTTTTTCTACTTTGAGATAAAGTTTGGCTAAGTCACTAAGTTTCCCAGGCTAGACTTAAGCTTGGTGGTCCCCCTGCTTTAGCCTTCAAGACCAGACCAGCTGCATGGGATGTTTTTATTTTATTTTTTAAACAGGGTAGCCCAGGCTAGACTTGAACTCACAGCAATCCTCTGCTTCAGCCTCCCCAACGCTGAGATTACAGGTGTGCACCATCATGCCTGTCAAGATGCTTTTAACAGGGTTTGGAGAGATAGCTCAGCAGCATAAGCACCTGCCTGGCAAGCACAAGGTCCTGAGTTCTATCCCAGTACTGAGTGCCATGCCAGCTCCAGAACTAGGTGTGGTGGCACATATCTGTAATCCCAGTGTTGGAGAGGCTGGGACAGGAAGATCACTATGAGTCTGAACTGTGTAGCGAGACCCTGTATTAAAAAATAAGAGAGATACTTTTTTTTTTAGGGAAAGGTTTACAGGGTATTCAGGGTCTCACTACTAGATTGGACTCATAGTAATCTGCCTGTTTACAGCCTCTCAAGAGCTGGGATGACAGGTGCATGCCACCACACCCAGTCTCAATTGCCATCTTAGCATGTCCCAGGGGGCAGGGCCGGCACGGCAGGCCCAGGAATTGAACACAAGAAAGATACTTTTAATAAATCCTGGCTTTGCTACTCCATGAAACAGCCACTCCTACTTACGTGTGACAGAGGACTAGGAAGACTTTGGCCATCTCTTATCACTTGGAGTCCATCAAAGCCGAGTGTGCCACCTGCCTAGACCCATGGCTGTCTCCAGCATGGGTGGCCTGGGTACCGAGTGGAGAGAGGCAGCCTCTGTGAAGTTCTCTCATCCAGGACACCTGGTGGGATCAGAGATCCCGGCAGCCGGAAATTGTTCTCATTGTGTCCGGAAATACACAGCAGCTCTCCTGTGCTCCTCCTGTCACCCTCTGGATGGAACCGTCAGGAGGGGACTCAGCAAACCAATTCCAGTTAAAGAACCAGCTCCAAACAGCAGGTCTGGATTCCTAGGGAAGCAGGAGTCCAGGAGGACAAATATCCTAGGCTAAAGAGACATGGCACATATATGAAATGGTTCGCTTGATCCCTGCTGTGCTCCTAGATCAAAACCAGATGCTGTAAAAAGTGTTGCCAGAGTAACTGGAGAAAATGAGATTAGAGTATGTGTTGGACTTTATTAAGGTACATACACAGTTGTGAGCTTTGTGTATTCTCAGTAGCCAGAGGGTAGAAGCAACCCAAATGGCCACTGAACAAAATGAACGAGGAACAAAAATGGGGTGCATGCAAGAGTGGAACAGGACTTCTTAAAGATGAAGGGAATCCTGAAATATGACACAGGAAGGATGGACTTCAAAGTCATTGCGCTCAGTGAAGTAAAGTGACACAAAAAGACATACAGTGTCTGACACTTCCAATATCTGGGGCACCCAGAGTGAGATATGGAGACAGAAATGCTGGCTGCCAGGGCCCAGGGAAGAGGAAGTGGGGAGTCATGCGGGTTGTGCAGTCTCTGTGTTGCAAGGTAAGAAAGTCCCGGAGCTGAGTGGTGCTGATGCTGTATGACTGTGTGTGTGTATGTAATGCCACTTCACTTAACATGGGGATTAAATAGTGAACTTTTTATCACTGATTCTTTTACTATTGCCTTTTAAATGAAGTAACGGGGCTAGGGAGAGAGCTCAGTGGCCTAAGCACCTGCCTGGAACGCACATGGTCCTGAGTTTGATCCCCAATACTGCATGCTGTGCTGGCCTGGCCCCAGAACCCCAGGTGCAACTTGGCAGCCCCAAAACCAGATGTGGTGGTGCTCACTTGCAATTCCAGTGCTGGAGAGGCTGAGACAGGAGGATCACTATAAGTCTGAACTGTGTAGCTAGATCCTGTTTATATATTTAAAAAGTTAAATGAAGTAATAAAACTCATTACAATTAAAAATAAAAACTCAAAGGAAAAAAATCTGTGGGGACATACCCAAAGTACCATCAAGATTAGCATCAAGGTGGGTGTTGTAGCACATGCCTGTAATCCCAGCTACTCAGGAGGCTGAGGCAAGAGGGTGGCAAGTTTAAAGTTAGCCTGGGCAATTTAGGGAGAACTTCACTTGATCTTAGCCAAAAGGTAGAGAAGCGATTATTTAGGGAGGACTTGATCAAAATATAAAAAATAAAAAGGGGCCTGAGGTGTAGCTCAGTGGTGGAATGCAAGAGGCCCTGGGTTTGATTCTTAGTTCTGGGGAATAAAATAGCATTGAGTGCAGTCAAGAGTAGGGAACAGAAGTAGGAACGGTACTTCTCTGTGTTGCTTTTCATATTTTTTCAAGGTGGGCATGGTGGCTCATGTCTGTAATCCCAGCATTTGGGAGACTGAGGCAGGAGGATCAGTGCAAGTTTGAGAACAGCCTGGGCTACAAAAGTGAGTTCAAGGCCAGCCTGAACTGCATAGCGAGACCCTGTCTCAAAAAGACAAAAAAAAAAAAAATTTTTTTTTCAATGACTATTTTGTCTATTCAAATATGAAAATAGTAATAAACATTTTTAAAAAGAGCTCTTCCTCCTATTGGACCAAAAATCCAACGTAAAACCACATGGAGCTCCTCCATCATCCATTAATCTCCATAAATCAGTGTCCTGCTCCTGAGCTTCCTCCCCAGCTTCATTCCTTCATCTCAGCACTGGGGACACTGACTGTTGCACAGGGGGTGTCTGTGGCTTGGGACTGTCTACCTCTCTGACCTCCGCGGTACACGCTTCCTGCTCCCTTCCCCCCTGCACTGGCCAGTCCTCAGGACACCTGAGCTGCCAACTAGGGAAGCAAGAGGTCTCCATGGCTCCACCCCTGTTCATAGTGGCCCAACCAGGAGGCAGCATGTGGCTCAACCTCAAGACTCCCTCTTCTTTTCCATTGCTATCAAGGCAATGTTGTAAGGGAGTTGGTTGGGGACTTATTTAACCCAGCAGTGGTAGTGCAGACTCTTTGAAATGGACAGTTAAGGACAGGTTCTCCTTCATGTGGGTACTTGCTGCCCAGTCTTCCTTGGTTCTGATCCATTTTCCAATCCTGGTCTTCCAGCCTCCATCAGTTCCGTGTACTGAAGGCTTTCCAAGCCAAGCCTGGTGATGCCTGCCTGTAATGGCAGCACTTTGGGAAGCTGAAGCAAGAAGATCACAGGTTCAAGCCCTGGCTGAGACACTTAACAACTATGAGACCCTGTTGGAAAATGAAAATCAGTAAGTTTTTTAAAGGGTTGGGGATGTAGCTCAGTGCAAAGGTCCTGGGTTCTGTCCCCCTAAACGTAGGGGCAGTGGAAATGGAGGGAGTCTTCTACTAAGCTAACTTTGCTTACAGTCAATCCAAACCAGATTCCATAGCTCATGAGCAAGAATCCTGACTGCTAAGAGCTCCAGTTTATAAAAAAGTAACTGGGAGATATGACAGATTGTATTCCACAGTGGTTTCTCCATTCCATATGCAGCTCAACAATAGACATTCTTTAAGGATAGGTGGGGTCTGCGTCCCCTCTTCCTGAATCTGGGCTGTGTCCCAAATGAAGCACGGCTGGGATGATGGCTTCTGATCTCTGAGGACATAGAAAGGTGTGCAGCTTTTGCCTAGTGCCTATGAGATGCTGGCTATGGAAGAAGGTCTGGCCAACAGCCCCAAGTGAGCTCCCACTGTGGAGGCTCCTGGCCTACCAGCCCAACTTGGCCCTCACGCAGTGACAGCCCCATCAGACATCTGGCTGCAGCTGCATTGAGCCTCCCAGTGAAATTGCTCAGCAGCCCCCAGGCAACTGCTTTAAGCCACTGGGTTTGGGGATCATTTGTTATGCAGCCATGGAAGCTAGAAAGTAACTTTCTGTCTGTTCCTTGCCGCTGGTAGCGGCTTTCTTCTACCGGTGGGAAATCTCCTTCCCATCAGGCCTCTCTGCCTATTCCTGGAAAAGACCCAAATATGTCTCCCTCTTACTAGCCCCTCTCTCTCCCTCATTGTTCCTGTCTTCTGCCAGCCCCCTCCAGTGCAGAAGCTGATTTGTGAGTAAAAACCTCTTTTCTCCATTCTTCGGCCAATACACAAGGCAGAGAAAAGAAGTGGAAAAAACTTGCTTGTTTGCTTTCTTTGTCATCTTGCTTTGCTTTCTTGTCTTGAAAATTATATTCTTAGCATTCTGAAAGATGACAGAATGAAAGCCAAGGACACCTGCATTTACTGAGTCCCCTCACAGGACAGATCTTCGTGTGACCTGTCGAATCTGTTGAATTAGGAGTAATTTTGTCTTTGTCAGAATAGAACACTGGGGTTTGGAGGAGACAAGGCTGCCAGCAGTCCAGTGTGATAGACCATGGAGCTGATGTTCGCACAACCAAAGGCAAAACTAAAGGGTCAAAAGTTAGGCAAACGGCACTTTGGGAGGCTGAGGCAGAAGGATTACAAGCCCAGCTTGAGCAACTTAGAAGCTTAGTGAGATCCTGTCTCAAAATAAAAATTAAAAAAAGCTGGAGATGTAGCTCTGTATAAAGGCTCTGGGTTCTATCCCCAGTCACCACACACACACACACACACACACACACACACACACACACACACACACATATTAGAGAAGAAAGCTAAGTGTAACAACCTACTCTTGCTAGGAGAAAGATGCCAGAGTTCTGTGATCATTTTAAAGGAATTAAAGTGTCCATTACTGTTTAATCCCAGATATTAGTTAAATGACAGGTGAAACATTCATAAGCCAGAAATGAGTGGTGAGAGTGCTCCTAGAACCTTCAGCATGTGGTGTTACAAAGGAGGCTACTGGAGCCTTCATGCGTGCATGTCACCACCTCTAGTTTTCAAAGGGCAGTGACACATTGCTGAGTTCTTGCAGGAGCCAGGCCTTTTTGTGTACAGCATCCTTAATCCTGTAAGATTGACATTATTACCCTTGTGACAGCTAGGAAAAGTCACAGGTGAGTAACGTATTTGGCAAGTGTCACACAACTAGGAGGTGCAGGCTAAAGGAAGGTCCCTACGAAACAAGGCATCAGGGGAACGTTGTCAGCCATGCATCCCCACCGGCAGAGCTCCCAAACTGAGACTCAGACACAGGTGGGATTGTGGCACAGAGAAATGTGGGTGGGAGGAAGCTGGCAGAATGTGGTGGCCCATAGTGGACATTGTGTTAAAGATACCAGAGAAAGAACAGCATCCTCATCACCCTAGACTAGTACAGAACCTACCCTCATGATATTTCACTTTCACTCCCCAGCTAGGAGAGAGAGGCTACTTGATCAACTCCTAGATTTAGTCAGGCAGCCACTGCTACCACAGAGAAAAAGGGACATATCCAAGGCCCCCAGCATGGCAGCAGCAAGACAAGATCAGAGCTCCTATTCCTGACTGGGTAGTGCTCAGTGTCACCTTCCCATGCTCTGGGAACACACATGGGCTTTACCCAGAGTGACCCCTCACACGTGCCATCTGGGCAGGAATAGGAAGGGGCATTATTAATAATTACCCCAGGAAAACAAGTACAAACAGGACCGCCCTGGACTAGTGGTGACAGTCACCCTAGCATGACAGCTCGATGCCACCTACCTGCCACCAGCAAAATGGTGTGAGAAATCTAGCAAGGGGCCTGAGCTGGCTGTGCTGTCTGCCCTGTGAGTTCTGTAAGTCCAGGAACCATGGGATCCACTGCTTTCATACTAGGAAGCTGGGACCTCCTTGTGTGCCCTATAAGTTTCTCTGAAGGAGAGATAGAGTGCCTTGGGGACAGACAGGGCAAGGTAGATGGTAGATGGACCCAGCAGGTTGTTACCTATATGTCTCTGATTGATTATGCCTTCAACATCCTCACCCATGTGATGCCTTTTGTCATCACAACTCTGGGCTTAGTCATGTAATTTTCTTGGGCCAATGACACATCAGTAAGATGAAATAACCACAAGCTTGAAATTCATATGTGCTTTGGGCTTACTCTCCAGGGGACTACTGTGGGCAGGTGAAGAAGCCCAGGCTAGCTTGTGGAGGCCCCGGCCCAGCTCGCAACCAGTTCTAAATGCCAGAGGGAGGGTCCTTTAGAGATCCAGCCCCACCTGCACTATATGTGGACTCTAGCCACCTGAATGTGTCCGGAGGAATCGCCCAGTCTGAACTGCCAAGGCACACCATGATGGGCACATGAACAGTCATTATTTAAGTTACTGAGTTTTAGGTGGTTTGTTACATAGCTCTAACTGATACACTGATTTAATGTCTCCGTTCCAGCTGAGACTAGGCCTGCATTATTTGGCGACTTACATCCAGTGCTTTGAATTCACAAATGGGTCAAATAACTTGGTTCTTAGTACTAAAGAATTTGAAAGCCCAAGAGTTTCTGCTCCACCAGCCTGACGAGTTGCCCATCCTGAGTCAGTGGCATCAGGGCTGAGACATGTCATCCGGCCCAGTACCTCCCAGGCCACAGTGGTGGGTTAAGGAGAGAGTTGGACCTGAGTTACCCCAGTTGATAGCCAGGACTTTTGCTGAGAATGACAGGCAAAGGTTACCATCCCCTGGGGCCTTGGAAGGAGCCCAGGGCTGCCCAACCCTCAACATCACCCAGCCACCAGACTCATTTGAAAATCAGTTCCCCAGAGGTCACAGGAAGACAACAGACTCGTGCTCTTTCAGCTGTATAAGGATTCCGGGAGACGAACACAGGGCCTGTCCCAGGCCTGCCTGTGATGGGAAGCTCTGCAAGTGGGGCCAGCACTCAGCCTTCCAGGCACCCAGAGACACTGGAAGGGTGAGACCCATGACCTTCAGTGCATGTCAGACTCAAATTCCCAACACCCAGCTCCACTCCTGGAAATCCTAGAGTGGAGCCGAGACCTGGTTTTCAAAGCTCCTTCTAGGATTGTAGTGTACCAATCAGAGGACTTGGGGTTCCCTCCTGTACTCCTACTCTCCCCCTTTTCCCCTTAGAAAGTAAGTCTTTTGTCTTCTTTTTCCTTCTTGTCTGAGCAGTCAGTAGGCCTGTTCCTGAGAGGGTGCAGAGGGGTCTGCCAATATTTCTAATTAAAGCAAAATTATATATGTTATCTATTTACACTTACATATAAATTTTATTAAATATGAAAATTTCTAGCAAAATAAAAATTATATTTACTATAGAAAAGGAAAATTATATTTAACATACAGCATTTTCTATGTATATGTCTTAAACTAGGGTGCAGGAAGAGATATAGTCACACATTCCCCAAAGAGAAGGATCTCAGCGACCATCTGGTTCTGCCACGCCCCATCCAGTTGGGGAAAACTGAGGCCACAGAAGAGGCAGTGATAGTCCAGAGTGATAGGAGAGAAGCCCCGCGCCTCAGACAAAATCATGGACTCTTGCTCTAACATCAGCTGCCTTTCCGCTTGCTGCAGCCTCAGCCAGCTTCGCTCCCTGCGGTGGAAAGGGTGGGGGGGTTCCAGCAAGGAGGAGACCCTCTTTTCCCACCCCACCCCACTTCCTACTGATTTCAGGCTGGTGGAAGGAGGCCTGTGCAGTAAGCAAGGTTAGAATCCACCGGAGGTGACCTTCAACTGGGGCCCCAACTGCAGGAGATTCTGATGGTTCTCAAGATAAGGAGAGACCTGCGGGAAGAGAGGCAGCCAGCCGCGACTATCGACTCATCTGCAGTGCAGCCCGTGGGCTGCCACCTACCCTGCACTGGAGGGGTCCAGTGAGGGGACAGGAAGGGAAGGAGAAGGAAAGGGCAGGGGTGTGGCCGGGCTGCAGTGAAGACCTGCACGCATATCCCCCTCCCACGGAAGGGGTCTTGGGCCAACAGAGGTGGGACCTGTGCCCCTCCCCACTGCAAGACCCTTACTTAGCAGGGTGGGGAGTGGAGGTTTAGGAGTGGGGAGCAGAGAACTCAGCCGGGCTGCAAAGCGGCCATTTTGGGGGAGAGACACTAATACGGGGTCCTGAAAAGCACAGGCAGTGTTAATCTGCCACTTGCAGAGAATCCATGGGACCTGGAGAAAGTCACTGAGCCCCGCTGGGCGTTTCCTCTGCCTTAAAACAGGAATAATAAAACCAGGTGGGTCCCGCCGGGGTTTGTTCAGAACCGGAACTGGTACTATAAGTGCAAGTGGACCCAGGAGAGGGCAGGAAGCACCCGGGGTCTGCTACCTGCCCAGCGGCCCTTCTTCGCCTCTTCCCAGGATACGCAGGTGGCTGTCGCAGCCACAGGCAGCAGAATGAGCAAGTGTCAGGTACTCAGGACAGGGTCCTGGCCCAAAGTGCCACCTTTACTTTAGTGGCTGAGTTCTTGCTGCTCTAATGTGCATTTGCAGGGGTTTCTGTTGTTCCCTTGGGGGTCTCTAGACCCAGTGTGACATTTTCCTATCCATAGAAGCATTTATAAAGCCTAAATGGAAAAATTAGTAGCCTCAGAGGATGAAATGAGATCTGAAATATCAAAATTGCTGTTTGGTTAAATGTCCATGAAACACACTATTATTTCAGCTTTATTACCCATATTCAGAAACATTTAATATTTTATGTTAGCTTTTTCTCATCCTTTGAGAATATAAACTGGGAGAGACGGCACATGCCTGCAATCCCTGCTACCCTAGAGGGTGAATCAGGAGGATTGCAAGTTGGAGCTCAGCCAGAGTAAGAGTAACTCAGCGATGAGCAGAAACGGCTCAGTGGTAGATCACAGCCAGGCTCCTCCCCAGGACTAAGGTATGCAATAGTAATAATTGTGGTAGTAGTAGTAGTAATGATAATAATAATACCTTAAATGAGTGGTGAGGACTAAATAATCATAATTATAGTTTAAGTAAGCTGTGACCAAAGAATACAAAACTATAAACAGTCAAGTGGATCACTGCAAAGGCTGCAAAATGTGAACATTTTAGATCTGGCTTATTTTTCTATTTTATTTTTAATGTATTTCGTACAGAGTCTCACTACATAGCTCGGACGCACAGTGCTCCTCCTGTTTTCAGCCTCCCCAGGGCTGGGATTACAGGTGTGCGCCACCACACACCCAGCCAGCGCTGCATGCGGTACTGAGGATCAAACCCCATCACCGAGGTTGCCTAATCAGCGCGGAGTCCACAGAGCTATCTCGCTGGCCCTAGATTTGTTTGAGGGCTGTATGTAAGACCAAGGGAGAAGCAAGAACAAAGTGCTCCACATCCTGGGTGGCAGTTACCTCTGCAGTGTTGGGAGAGGGTGTCAGAGAAGGTCCCCAGGATGTTTATAAAACTATCAGGTAAAATATCCTACACTGAGTGGTGAATCCCACAAGTTTTTATTATTATATTATTCTTTGTCCCTTTTCCTACGTATGAAAAAAAGTTGTAAACAAAACTGGAATGTATGTTTTTGTAGTAAGAAGAGAAAAAAGTCTTCAAAATAATTTCAAGTTGCCTATCTCATGGCAAGGTAACTTTTAATGTGAAATGGAGTATTTTAATATGTAAAATAATGCTTCCAAAAGTGCAAGTCCCAACGCCTTCAACTTTACTCCTCTCCTGGTAACTAAAGCAAAGGCTCAGATAGAAATGGAGCAAGAGGGTGAGGGCCGGAAGATGGAGTCTGCGGCGAAGTCAGAGAGTCTGCAACAGGTTGAATATCATGGCTTCTAAAGTTCATGGGTTGCCAGGTGCGGTGGCACAGGCCTCTAATCCCAGCACTTGGGAGGCTGAGGCAGGAGGATTGTCACACGTTCAAGACCAGCCTGGGTTACAAGGTGAGCTCACAGTGAGACCCTGTCTCAAAACACTAAATCAACCAATCCATCAATCAATAGATAGACGGGTAAATTAATTAATTCATGTGTTGAAGTTCTAATTCCCACTGTGGCTATCCTTAGAGTAGGGATGCATTAAGGGTAAATGGGGTCACAGGGTACAGTTCTGATCAGATAGGTTTGGTGTCCCTATAAAAGACACCAGAGGACTTGCTGTCAAAGGAATGATCAAAATTTCAATAAATGCTGCTGCCAAGTGCCGTCCAACAGAAAGAGGGATTTGTACAAACGTGACAATCCATTCCCATCCACCCAATTAGCTGGACCTTGCTCTGTGCAACTTCTGGCTGGTCTCCAAAGTCAAAATGATTGCAAAAGGTAAATGGAGGCAGCCACAGCAGCACAACTAAAAATGCTCATGAAAGAAGACCCCCGAGGATCACTTCAGAAAGTGGGAAGATGATGGGACAAATGTGCTGGAAGCAAGCTGGGTTAGCAGGGAGGTTAGTGGCAACCTATCTTTTATGATAATAATCTTTAAAGTTTAAGCACACCTCGTTTTTTCCAATTACATCTTGTAGTTGAGGCCATAGAGAAATGGCAGCTATGTGCCAGCCAGGAGGATAGGCTTCATCAAGGAAATGAACTGGCTGCCACCTTGGTCTTGGATCCCACCCCAGACCTACAAGAAATACATTTCTGCTGTTTAATCCACCCAGTTCGTGGTGTTTCGTTATGGCATCTGAGTGGACTCAGACAGGGATTCAGCTGCTTACTGGTCAGCCAGGGATGCTAATTAAAATGAATGGCTCCCTCTTTGTGCAATGTTGTTCTGAACAAATTGATCAGGATTAGAGGACATCCACAATAATAATATTATTGTTGTTGTTCACATTCAAACCAAAGCTACTTGCAATATTCATGAAAAGAGCACACATCAAAGGAAGTTAAGAATGATGGAGACTCCCAGAACCTCAGCCCTCAACCCAACCTGTCTCAGGAGGAAGCAGGAGGCAGCTAGACAGTGAGGCATTGTCCACCGCCTGTACCTGCTGCACGTACTGACAGGGCTGAGTCTGCATGCCTATGGAATGAACACATTAATCATCATCACTAAACCAATCAATTAATCCCTGGCCTTTAAAATTCTATAGCTGGAGTCATTGGAAAGCATGAATCTGAATGATCATCCTAATAATAATAATAATAAAAAAACCTAAAAAATATCTTTTAAAAAATATCACAGAACTAGCGAGGTGTGATGGTACACATCTGTAATCCCAGCACTTGGAAGACTGAGGCAGGAGGATCACTAGCTGTGAGTTCAACCTGGGCCACATAGTGAGTTCAAGACCAGCTTGACATAGAGAATGAGATCCTGTTAAAAAAAAACAAAAAAAAAAACTGGGGGTAAAGGATCCCTGATTGAACTGGTGCCCTAAGGGTTTCTGCTGGACACTGGTGACCAAGTTTCCCCTTGGTGGCTGAGAGGGGAGAAGACGTGTTTCAGGATCCACTCAATGACATGGGAGAAAATGTCTCTCACCATAGACCTTACCAAAAGAAAGGAAGTGCAGAATATCACGTACAGATAATAATAACATACACACACTCTTTATTATAAACTTCACAATGCAACTGATTCTCACAAAACATACGTGTATGGATTGCTACCAAACTCTCCCATCTGCAGCACACACCTGCCTTCGAATCACCATAGTTCTGATGTGAATGTGTGTTGATGACACTTTTAAGCTAAGGAGGAAGAGGAGATGAAACAATAAAAACACGCTAGCACTTCATGCATTGGGCAATAATGCAAGCTACTTCCTCATTGAGTCAGATGGGAATTTTAAATTGATGGAGGAATATTTCCTTGATTTTCTTCATACCATTCATAATGTCAGGCTATAAACACAAACACAATTTTAAATTTAACTTGAGTTATTAGTGTCCCCCTTCCTTCCTTCTCTCTTCTTTTTTCTCAGTACTAGGGATTCACACTGAGCTATTTTATTTTTTATTTTGAGGTAGGGTCTTGCTGAGTTGTTAATTCTCCCAGGCTGGGCTCAAACTTGCAAGCTTCCTGCCTGAGCTTCACAAAGTGCTGGGATTACTGGTGTGCACCACCACACCCAGTTTCCATTACTCTCTTAAGTATAGGTAATCAATAAAGTAATAACCAATCTGTAGCATTTGCTAGTTGCTATATTATAAATTCGCCCATGATGACTGATTCAAGCTACTAAGATGATATCACGAACGCAGAGCTGAGAAAAGACATATGCAGCCATTGCTTACATTTGCTTCTCTATACAGACTACAGACTTAAAAAAGAACCAAATCCATTTTTGCACATAAAAACTAATGGAAATAAAAATTTCAGTGGATGACCATAAGGACCCTTTAGCCCCAGATAACTGTTGCCATACAGAGCAGGCAGATAATGAGCATCCTTACCAAGCTGGGCGCAAATGAAAGATGTGTGAGCAAGATGAATGCTTGGTGTTCTTGAAACTACCATTAGGGCAGCTCGTTATGGAGCAATTAGACAGCTGGAGTATGCTCTGAGATGCTTGCTTTTTGAGAGACAGAGAGATAGAAAGAGAGAGACAGAGACAGAGAGACTCCAGTTGGTCTCTACTGGGAATGGCAGAGAACTTCCTGCTGGATGACCCAGGGAACAATTGGTGGTGATCAGGAGCTCCCCATGCAGGAGTTATGGAACTGGTGAGAATGTGCTGGTTCTTTTTCTGAAATTTATACAGAAAAAGAGGTCTATTTGGCTCACTGTTTTGAGTTTGAGAGGCTGAATTTTCAAATAACACAGGAATGGTTCCAGCAAGAGCCTTATGGTCATAGCATCACAGTGGCTGCGTAGGCAACAGGGATCACATGGGGCTGGAGAGATAGCTCAGCGGTCTAAAGCACCTACTTAGGCAAGCTTAGGCAGGTGCGGAGGATTGCGGTTCAATACTAGGCACCATGTGCCATGCCCTCAGGGCAGGCTAAGCTGGCCAAAAAAAGAGAGGGATCACATGGAGAGATAGGAAGTCAGAAGAAAATGTAATGCTTAAGAATACGTTATGTATTGAAGAAGGACATGTCTGTCCCTTTGGATGGCATATGAAACATGCTAGTGGAAGGTTTGATTTGAAAAACCATAAACAATATTACACTATAGCATACTTAGAGTGGGGACAATGACTAATTGCCTACCCGGTATCTACCCTCTTTAGTAGAGGTGACAAACACATCTAAGTAAAATGCCTCCCTGGCCACTAGGTAGTCATGTGACAGTTCTGCCATGCAAAGTACATAGCAGTAATTCCCCAACTTATCAACGTTCAAGTTGCAAACTTTTACAGATACAAACAAATCTTGCATTTGGCTTTTTAATGCTGTAGATCATAGATCTGCATCATAGGTGTGTAAGCCTTGCTTTGTTGGATTTGGGCACAGATCTGACTTACGAGTGGAACTCCTCAAGTTGGGGACTTACTGCACTAATTATGATTCCATTTTATGTAGAAAGCTGTACATAACATATATATCAAAATGTTAATAGCAGACTTATGGATTTTTTTGTAAGTACACTGTCTGAATTTTTAAAATATTAGTTGTTGTTTTTTTTCTTTTGAAGTACTGGTGATCAAATTTGGGACCTTGCCTTTGCCACTCTGAGCTATCTCTCCAGCCCAATAGTGCTTTTAGCTATGAATTGAAGTTATTTTCATTTTGAAAGCAATCAAATAGACATCAAAATAATTATTTTATCTGTCATAAAACTTCACACAAGCAACAAGAATTAGCATAATGAATTCAGCTAAACGATATTAGGAACAATCTGGATTTTTGTATTCAAATAAAAATGTCGGAGCTAGGCATGGTGCTGCGCACCTGTAATCCCAGTTACGTGGGAGTCTGAGGCAGAAGGATTGAAAGTTCAAGTTCAGCCTGGACAATTTAGCGAGACCCTATCTCTATAAAAATAAAAAAGACCTGTGAATGTAGTTCAGTGGTAGAACATTGCCCTCTGAGGCTCTGGGTGCAATTTCCAGTAGCAAATAAAGACAACAAACATAAAAATTCAAATGTTGGGATATTGTCATTTTGATGCCCTTTGGGTTACGGAGGCCTCCAACAAAATAATTATAATGATACATTTGCTTGTGTGTGAAAGTCGCTTTTCTATTTTTATGACCACAGACAGCCCTTCTTAAAGGATTCCGTCCATATGGGGCTTAGGTGTAGAAATCAGAGATGGACGGGAGCTCGGAGACACACCCAGGGCCTTACAGGGGAATCACCAGGGATCCAAATCTAGGCATCTGCACCCAGGCCAGACAGGGCTTGGAGCCTGGCTGAGCCTCACTTTTGCTTCCTTACATTTTCTTGGTCAGGCTTCAGAAGATCCCCTACCCTCCAAGTCCCCCCTAGAGCCTCAGCAGTCTTTTGTAACTGTTTCTCTCACCTTGATCCTAGACATGCTGGTGCTTTTTCTTTTCAGATACTTGTTTTGAAAATATTTTCTCCCAATCCACAGCTTGCTTATTTATTTTAACAGTGTTTTGGATGGATGAACAATTTTTTAAAACATTGATGAAATCTAATTGGCTTTATTTTACTTATGGTCATGGATATATATATGTGTAATCTTTTATTTATTTGTTTGTTTGTTTATTTGGTATAGGGTCCCACTTGGACTCATAATGATCCTCCTGTCTTAGCCTCCCCAGTGCTGGGATGACAGGCTATGCCACCACACCCGATTTCAGTGGCCAGCAAGGCAGTACGGGATGAGGAACTAGGAATTGTGCTCACCAGGCAGGTGCTTAGACCACCAAGCTATCTCCCCGGCCCCTGGTTATGGCTTCTTAAGGAAACTTTTCCTACCTGGAGCCACAAAGACAATCCCATTTGTTCTCAAGTTTGTTGTGTCACTGTCTGTGTTTATGTCTATAATCTGCCTCGAATGACATTTTATGTGATGTGAAGTAGGAGTTGAGGATCATTTTTTTCTATACGGACATGCACTTAACGCAGCCGCCTTCATTTGGTGGCAGAAGGTAGGTTCAGTGGCAGAGCTTTGGCCTAGCCACAGAGGTTTGGCCCTTTGACATGGTCTTTTCCAGGAAACACTGCTGCAGTACACCCCAGACCTACAGCAAGCAGAGTGTACCCCACTCCACCCACCTCAGCACCTCTGAACCAAAGTCCTGCACCTTCTCCCCAAAGCAGAGGGACTGTTCAATCCACTGCATGATATTAGCAACCTTCCTAGACTTTCCAAGCTATAAAAATGGGAATTAAAAGAATATTCAGAAAAAAATTGGGAGGATTAAATATGAATGCTCCAAAGTGCAATGCTAGGGCTGGGGAGGTAGCTCTATGGCACAAGTGCCTGCCTGGCAAGTGAAAGGTCTTGAGTTCGAACCCCAGTGCTGCCAAAAACAAAAACAAACAAAAAAAAGTGCAATGCTAGGCACTCAGAAAATGTTCAATAGGTATTATTTCCCTTTTTAGGTTCTTCTCTGTAACAGCTTTAGGCCAGGCAAACTTCAAGTTCCCAGAAGAAACACTGCTGTTTTTTCATACCCAGAAATACTGTCCCCATGAATGGATTCCCCCAGAGAACCCTGGGTACACGGGAGTATGCCTCAGCAGAATAGATGCTGAGGCAAGTGGCTGCTCTAGAGGAGAAACAGCACCTCCAGAAGATTTCCCTGTCTTAAGACCTGCCAAAATCACGTATTCTTTACATCTTTGCCAGTTAAACTTCTCAGATCTGAGCCTTTAAGACTCTCTGCCCAACTGGAGCTGAAGTTGTGTGCACATCTTAACTATTTTTCCAAAAGAGCTGTGTAGTGATGCATGTCTGCAATCCCAGCAATCAGCAGGCTCAGTGTGAGATCAACCTGGGCTCATAGGGAGTTCCAGGCCAGCCTGGACTACAGGATGAAACCCTATTTGACAAAACAAAATGAGGAAGAAGGAGGATATTTTCATTCTTATCACCCTGTGGAACATGAGGGGTGTTATTAACATGAGGGGAGTATTTCACATAATCAGACTATCGCCCAACCTGGTTCAGAATCCTTGGGGTAGGGCCAGGTGTGAGTATGTATTTTTAAGGCCCCAGCAGCCTCTAATGCATAATCAGGGTTAAGAATTACTGGTCTAATCCAACCTCCTCATTGTGGAAATAAAAACATACATACAAACCACATGCTCAGAGGGCCCTGTGCTTGGCTGAGTGTTCAGATGTTGCCACTGTGAAATTCTTAATTCTTAAACAAGGGAACCTGAAATTTTACTATGCACGAGGTCCTCTGGGTTACCTAGCCGATCCTGGCCCGTCACACTGCTGTCAAAGGCTGAGTGAATTCTCACTTCATTAAAGAAAGACGGGGGGACACAACCTGGACTCAGAAGAGTGCTGGGAGTAAGCAGAGAGAGTGACATGCAGCTTTCCAGGCCCATGTCCTCTGGCTGGCCCTGCACTGCCCATGGAGTGGAAATGGATGGCCACTGCATGGAGTCAGGGAGTCAGGCTGTCCTCGCATGTCTTGGGGAAGGTCATGGGGGCGATGCTAGGAGAGTCAGCTAGGCCTCTTCTACCTTTGAGAGGTCTCCTGAGCCTCAGTTTTCTCATCTATAAATGGGAGAAAATGATGCCTGCCTTGAAGAATTACTTTGGGGTACCAGGGATTGAACTCAGCACCTTTGGCCCTGCAGAATTACTTTGAAGAGCACCAAGCATCAAGACTGTCGCACTAGGTGCTGGAAACACGTGACTTCTCTTCCTTTTCTTTGGCAGCGAGGGATGTTTTTCTCCACGGTAATGGATCCAGGTCCAGCCCGCCAGTCACCCAACCTCCTTTTCCGCTCTGGGAGCTGGGGGAGCTCAGCGTCCGCAAGTTCTCAGGCTTCCTTTTTTGTGATACAAACTAATGACAGGTGGTGCTGGGGACAGCTCTGTTCTGGAGTGGCTGGAGCGAAGGCTTGCTGCTGCTGCACTCTGGTGGTAATTGGTGATATCTGCATAAATTGCTAACCAAATAAGCCTGTACTCCCCATATATGTATATTTATCAATTGGCAAATTATATGCAGGCAATTTTCTATGAATACTTATAGGTGTCATAAAATTAAAAACAGAAATAAGCCAGAATTTTATAAAAATCATATAGAAAAGTGAGCACTTTTTAAATGTCTTGCTAACTGTTATATCTTCATACTTTTTTTTTTTTGAGACAAGGTCTTACTATGTAGTATAGGCTGGCCTTGAACTTATGGCACTCCTCCTGCCTCTGCCTCCTCAGTGGTGGGATTACAGGTCTGTGGACCATGGCAGTCTCCTACTATCATTTTAACTGCTATTTTAAGGTGCATTAAACGCTTCGAGTAGAGTTTGCATTTAATGATAACAAAACATTCATATTTCAGTAATTGTATCACCCCCCAATTATGTCAAACCAACCAGTGGACTAATTTAATTAATACACACCCTTAATCCATATTCATACCCCCTAGATCCACCTAGCTCTGAAAAGCCTCATTTATAAGCACAAGAGGCTCTGGGCAGATACACAGATTCAAGCCATAACTAATGAATTCAATTCTGTCCCCCTCCACACACACATACAAAATGGATGTGTTAAAGTCCTGTTTCCAAATACCTCTACGTATGATCTTACTTGTTGATACAGAGTGTTACAGAAATAGTTAAGTTAAAATGAGGTTATCAAGCCAAGTGTGGTGGCATACACTTGTAATCCCTACACTCAGGAAGCTGAGGCAGGAGGACCACTCCAAGTCTGAGGCTGACTCCAGCTCCATAGTGAGTCCAAGGCCAGCCTGAACTACATAGTGAGACCCTGTATGGGAAAAAAAAAAGATATTAAGACAGGTCCTAATCCAATGTCTGGTGTCCTTATAAAAAAGGGAAATTTTGACACAGAGACAAACATAGAGGGAGGACAATGTGAAGACACAGAAGAACCACCAAGACAACGGGCAACCATCAGAGGCTAGAAGAGGCAAGGAAGAAGACAGGGAGAAAGAACACTAATGCTTTGCTTTGAACTTCTAGGCTTTCAAACTGTGAGCACAGGGCCAGCGAGATGGCTCAGCAGTCTAAAGCACTTGTTTAGGCAACAGCAGGGACTTCGGTTTGATCTGCGCACCACATGCTGCGCCTCCCCCAGGGCAGGCTGAGCCAGCCATAATATAAATAATAATAAAACTTTAAAAAAAAAAACTGTGAGCACAAATTTTTGTTTCTGGTCATTTGTTACATGAGGAAGCTCTAGAAAAACCCATACAACAGAGAAACGCAGGCTGATGAGATAGCTGGACAGTCTAAGTGCCTGCTTGGTAAATACAAAGACCCACGTTGGGACTGTGGTACCTGGAAACGGGGATGGTGGCACACAGGAACACTACAAGTCTGAACTGCTAGTGAGACCCTGTATCAAATAAATAAATAAATAAATATTTAAAAAGGGGAAATCACTCAGTGGAGGCAGGAAGTGTTGCAGACTTCAACTAAAAGAGCAATATAATGGAGGATGTAGAGAGCGGGAAGGAGCCAAATTGCTCACTAGGCAACACTCGCCTATGTTTGTTTGTTTGTTAGCAGCAGGAATTAAGCTCAGGACCTTACATTTGCCAGACAAATGCTGTGCCACTGACCTATATACCCAGCCCTTCAATGTCCCAAAACACAGATCAGTTGAACAACTTCCTTCTTACCTCCCGTCTTTTTTCCAAAAGCCATATTCCATTCACCCTAGATTTCATGGAACCAGAAGGAAATCTTCACATCTCTGAAATCAGCCTGAACAGGGCCCAGGGAGAGGAAGAAAGTGGGGATCTGGTTGGTGTTTCCAATTTTTCTTGACTTAAATACATCTTGAATTTGTACGTGCATACATCTTGCGAAGGATGTGCATACATCTTTTGTCAAATTTTCCGTTACTTTTTTCGGATTATCTCCTATAAGTTACTTGGGCAAAAGGAGTAACATTTTAATTTTTAATAATGCTTTAAAATTTACAGAAAATTAAAGCCTTTGCCATTAGTGTCCACTCCAGAAAAGGCCTAGGGTATTGCTTAAAAATGGTTTGATTCAAACTATCTCAATATTCTCTTCTAGCACTCGTCTCAAAAATCTTAGCAAGAACATCCCAGTTTCTTCGCCTTTGCACACTTGCGCTTGCGCACAAGCGCTCAACTGTAGCGCCCGCAGAGGCAAGGAAACTTTTGACACGCCCCCAAGTACCACCTCTTTAAATTTTAAAACGATGGCGCCGACCAATGAATGCTCAGTTTTTAACCCCAGAACCCAGAGTCCGCCCACATCACGCCATCGACCAATCAAACTGAGGTTTTCTCCGCCGCCATACTAATCATCTTCAAAAATGAAAGCGTCACGTAATTTACGTAGGGAAAGTAGCCAATGAGAGCTGACGTTGGGATCTAGCTCCGCCAATAGCACCAACTTTTGGTGGAGCGCGGGAGACTTTCGACCAGGAAAGAAGTCAATGGCGCTGGCTTCTTGAAGCGAGTGTTTCTGGAAGAGGGCCGCGCGCCGCGGCTGCAGCTCCGAGGGACGCGGCCGAAATGGCTTGCTGTCACAAAGTGATGCTGCTTCTTGACACGGCGGGTGGTGCCGTTCTCCAGAGCCCAGTCCGGCGGGCCGCCCTGCGCCTCCTCACCTACCTGGGCTGCCGGTTCGGCCTGGCTAGGGTTCACTGGGCCTTCAAGTTCTTTGACTCCCAGGGCGCGCGAGGCCGGTCCTCCCGCGCGTCCGACTTCCGTGAGCTGGGGACACGCTCTTGGGAAGAGTTCGAAGAGGAGCTGGAGGCTCGGCTTGGAGATCTCGCGCCGGGCGCCCACCTTCCCGGCCCGGCGTCCCGGGCCAGCCACACGCACAGCGCCCTGATGGAGACGCTGCTAGACTACCAGTGGGACCGGCCTGAGATCACATCGCCCACGAAGCCAATCCTGCGGAGCAGCGGCCGGAGACTGCTGGATGCAGAGAGCGAGGCCAAGGAGGCCGAGGCCGCGCTCGGGGGCTTGGTGAACGCCGTCTTCCTTCTGGCACCCTGTCCACACTCGCAGAGGGAGCTGGTGCAGTTCGTGTCGGGCTGCGAGGCCCAGGCCCAGGGTCTGCCGCTCACTCCTAAGCAGGTGATGGAGAAATTGTTGCCCAGGAGAGTCCAGGAGGTCATGATCGCCCGAAAAATCACCTTCTACTGGGTAGACATCACCGAATGGTCCAAGGTAAGGCGACAGCGGTCTCGGGTGTAGCGCTCATGGCTCCCTCGGCTACTCAGGACTCAGCAAGTCTGAAGAGCAGGCAGGCCATGGGTAGAGCCTAGGTCCCTACTGAGTGGCCCTCTTTAGGTCCCTTTTTGCTTTCCCAGACTTTTATCTTCCTCCCTAGGACTGCTTTTGTCTTGTGCTATTCGGTCTACCTGGACCACCAGTGCTCCTCCTTCAAGGCTAGTCCAAGCCTCACTCAATCTTTAAGGCCTCGGAATTTCCATGCGCCCCCACCCTCCACCTTCCCTTAACAGTTTTCTGTCATGTTCCAACTGCACACATCTGTCAGTTTCCATCTAAAGTATAAATACCTTGAAGAAGAATGCTTTGTGTCCCTCACAAATGTGTATTAACATGTAGGTGTCCATTAAATGTTTGCTGACCTAGTGAATAAATGCTTGCAAACCCAAGGTCTCAAGTGGCTAATAGAGTTTTTCTGTTGAGGCAGTGAGGTCCCCTACTTCTATTAAGCACTGTAAGCGTATTTTTATTTTCATCGTCATGTTATTTTACTTGGGAAGTACTCATTAATAAGCCACTACATTGAGTAGGATGCATTCTACCTTGTTTCGGCTGCTAGGAAAATAGAGGTGGCAGTGAAGCTTAGCTTCCAGTGTGGAAGAGGTATTAAACAGATAAAGCTAAGGTGAAACAAATGAACAGGTAAATGATTTGATCACATATCCTGCTCTGAAAAAAATAAAGCTGGATGAAGATATGGAAGTCAGATGTGGAAGTAGAGGCAGAGGCAGGTATTGTACTTAGAGAGGGTGGTAGAGAATGCCTTTTTAAGCAGAAAATTGAGTGATGAAGGAGGAGGAATATGAAGAGTTGGAAAGACCATTCCTTTGGAGAAGAGCTGGTGGATGTGAGCTAGAAACAAGGCTAGGACTGCTGATCCCTATTAAGTGATGGCAGGAGCAGCAGAAATCAGAAAGCGTAGGAGGCTGATTTGTCAGGCCAGGATTGCAAATGTGGCTTGTGTTCAGTCCTTGAGAAGGCTTTGGCAAGAGGTTCCCTCAGGTAAGAGAGACGTAATTCCACCTATTGGAAATACATCGTCACTAAACCAGGAGTGGGTTAAATTGAAGCATTATAGCTGGGAGATCAACAGGTACTTTTAAAACAAAGTAGTGTGTTAAGATCTCCAGTGTACATTCACAGTCCAAGCACTTAAAAATAAGTCTTGGCAAGGGCTAGCCCAATAGCTCAGCTAGATTAAAGCACCTGCAAGCAAGTGCAGGGGCGGGGGTTTTGATCCCTGGAGCATGCTGAGAGGGCAATTGGGACTGGGTGTGGTGGTGCCCATCTGTAATCCCAGCTCTTGGGAGGCTATAAACAGGAGGATCACTATGAGTCTAATCCAGTAGTGAGACCCTGAACACCCTGTAGACCCTTCTCTTAAAAAAAAAGAAAAAAAGTCTTGGCAAATGCAAATAATGCATTTTCTTCTTTTGTCAAAGAAGAAAAGGGCAAAAATGTTACAGAGATGGTAAGCAACTGATGAGAAAAGTGAAAAATTTTAAATTTATTGAGGGCTGGGAGATAGCTCAGGGTCTAAGTGCCTGCCCAACAAGTGCGACGTCCTGAGTTGACCCCTGGTACCAAGTTCAATCCCCAGTTGTATGCTATGCTGGCCAGAAACTGGGCGTGGTGGTGCACACCTGTAATCCCAGCACTTGGGAGGCTGAGGCAGGATGATCGGTGTGAGTTCAAGACCAGCCTGGGCTACAAAAGTGAGTTCAAGGCCAGCCTGAACTACATAGTGAGACCCTGTCTCAAA